>PQWD01012238.1:0-65629 GCA_019425675.1 Leucinodes orbonalis
CATACATACATAATTTTTTTTTTGTAAATACATACATATTATACATAGAAACACCCAGACCATTACAAACAGACATGTTCATGCACACAAATGTTTGTTACTGCCGGGATCGAACCGGAACCCTGTGTTGCGGCCGGCCTCTCAACCGCAACACCAATGGTCGTCAAGGATTCTAACATTAAGTCTCAAAATATACTCGGCTACTTTACCAAAATCCAGATTTCATATTTTATCGGCCACTTATACAAAACGCTGAGACTATTTCTAACCTCAAAATGGAGGTCCACGTAGACAAGACTTAGTGTATGAAAGCATAACGTCAGGACATATAAAATATGAATATGTTTGCAACACATAACTGATACTTGAACTAGAATCATACGAGTAAGTTTCGGTACATACTGTTACAATAAGGTTGTGAGTTTGTTGACGATCGGGGAGTAATTAAATTGTATGAAGTTTAAATGTATATTCAAAATTAATTACTCATTTAATTAAATACTTTTACTTCAGACGGAAGCCCATAACCGAGTTTGTTTGTAGGTACCGATTGGTAGCTACAAACAAACAAAAACAACGTTAGTTAATTCAAATTGTTTTATTTGAAATACTCAATCATAAATAAAATAATTATATATTATGTGTTTTCCTAAAACACACAGCGTTGTGTGAAGAAGCTAACTTTTCATTGGTGTAGCAGCTATAACGATTCATTGACGATTAGTCAGTCAGTCGCCCGAAATATAATATTTCCTGTACGCATTAATTATTAAGTAAGGCTATTGAAATTAGACACTATCTGATGGTGGTTGTCGTGAACGTTCACTAATCCGCATTGGGTCACAGTTGTTTTGAAATTACAGTGTTACTGTTAATTTAAATATCAGAAAAGCCGTGCACCTTGGAAACTTCCCCGTTATTTGACATTTGCGCAAAGATCCTAAAATAACGCCCCATTTAATTTACGTAATCGCTAATCTTAACCGACTGTGTCCTTACCAGTGATGATATAATAGCCCAATTCTATTAATGACGTTTGTTTACGTGATGGTTTTCCTACTACGACAAAAAAAATACAAATATATACCGACTTTAAAAAGCAAATCAATTAATATTCAGCTATGTAAAAAGAAATTGTCAAATAATTCATTCATTATTTTATTATGAACGAAATGAATTATTCATTCATTTATGTCTCATTTTTTTTAATTGTGTTTATTTTGTGTGATTATCTTGATGTTTGTGCTAATAAATAATTTTTGTTTCCACTTTTGCGCATCCCAGATTAAAGAGTCACACCTTTCCTCGAATTATATACAGTAGCTTAATTCCAACCGTTTCAACTTAGCTGAGTGCTCACTTATTTATGCGGCTCGGTTTGCACAGATGTCACCTAAGTGCAAATTAATATTCAAGCCTCAACATCTTCGTTTACATACCTATATCTTCCTGTGAGGTGCATTCGCTTTGTTGATATTGTATTTGGTTGGTTAATCTGATTTCGTGTACTCCATTGAAGTGGTTTGGGATTTGCTTAGTGTTTATGTTAGACTTTAGTTAGATTGTTTCGCTTACGTATGTAGTGACATATGGGTTGTCGCCGAATCGGCAAATTGAAGTGGCAGGGGACTGGTCACGTATGTCGCAGAACCGATGGCCGTAGGAGCAGAAGAGTTCTGGAGGGAAGACCGCGTCTTAGCAAGCGTAGCGTGGGACGCCCTCCGGCCCGAAGGACCGACGACTTGCTATAGGTCGCTGGTGGAGGCTGTATGAGAAAATGGGAAAAACCTATGGCCAGCACTGGACTCCGATCGGTTGAAGAAAGAGAAAGGTTGTAAAGAGTGTAGGCTACTTTGCTACATTATTGTAAATTTATTAGACCTCTTGCCTTCCGGTCTGGAGGGTGCAGGTTCAAATCCCGCCACGTACCAACGTACTTTCGATTTTATGAATTCTATGTGGATATGTTTATCCGACGCTCTTACAGTGAAAAAAATCGCAAGGAAACCTGCGCACGCCTATAAAGTGATTAAAGGTTGTGCATGATATCGGTTAATCCGCACTGGGCTGCGTAGATGCTTGAGGCCTATACACCCTATACGGGTAGCTCGTGCCCTTGTGGGTACGTATAATGAGCTGAGCTGATGATTAAGTCATCATCACCTCATTTAACGTCCCCACCGAGGGGCACCAGCCTACCCGTATAGGGTGTTTAGGCCTTAGTCGTCCACGCGGGCCTAGTGCGGATTGGACGACTTCACACACAACCTTCGAATCTCTTCGCAGGCGTGCATGAAGGTTTCCTCACGTATTTTCCTTCACCGTAAGAGCGTTGGATAACGTACATATATTTTCGGAAATTCGAAAACACATTGGTACGTGTCGGGATTTGAACCTCAGCCCTCCCGGTAGGAAGGCGACAGTCCACACCATTGAGCCACCGACGCTCTATTGATGATTAAATAATAAGCATAATTTTCTTCGTTATTAAGTTACCATTTCAATCTTACTGGTTCAGGATGTATTGGTATAAATCGCAGCGCTGATTTAAAATAAAAGAGAAGAAAAATAATGTTACACAAGCACACTCAGAAACAGACTTACGGATGAGTCACTACCCAACTTTGGCAATTCCAAATCAATCATCGAACAACTGTCATCCTAACAGAGCTCGTTATAACTTCTCGTGCCCGAAATACAAATTAACTTTGATTGAATAAAATACGAATAAGTATTGACCTTTGAAACAGTATTTATATAGGTGCGATAGGTCTGCGTGGAAAACCTGTTTACTCGTAGTTTATCAATAACTTTTAACAGTATATAAATTAGTTCAATATATAAATAATGTCATGTATTTTATTATGGGTGGCAGCTGACATTCTAACAGTATTTAGTTCAAATCAAGAAGCCAATTTCAGCAAGAAGCTTGAATTTTGGATATTAAACAACGTATAAATGTACTTAATTTTTTTTTATGCTATAGCAGGCAAACGAGCAAACAAGCAATGTCACCGCCGCCCATGTACATTTGCAAATACTTTATTATTCTTATTACGGACATATTATATACTGAAACACCCAGAAAAACAGATATGTCCAATGTCCATGCACACAAATCTTTGTACTACTAGGAATCCTTGAGTAGAAACCGAGCTCAATTTTTTTTATTTATTTTTTATCATCTATAGGCAGACATTTGACCGCCATCTCACCTGATGGTAATTGATGATGCGGCCTAGGATGGATCATGCCTGCTTAGAAACAGCCTATTCACTCTTGCCTTGAAGACAGCCAGGTTGTAATGATCGGGAACACAATTGACACAATATGGCTTAAACTTTACCTATACGGCCTACAACCCTGTTTTATTATTGCATCACTTTTGACGACCCATTTGTAATGGTTAAGACATTACATACACAAACAAACATTTGTGTGCATGAACATGTCTGTTTGTATTTATCTTTTTCGCCAGATAACCCGGTACTCCAATTATCTCTTCCAGCCTCAGGAGCGCCATCGGTTGCGACATACGTGACCAGCCCACTGCCACTTCAACTTACGATCCGCGGGCTATGTCGGTAACTTTAGTTCTCTGCGAATAATGCTTAAGCATAGTCCTCGAGCATAGCTCGCTCCATTGCCCTTTGAGTGACTTAATCGTTAAATCCAAATGTTAGGTGTTCCTTTTACTGATTAGTAAGATACATTAGTCACTAATTAAAAAACGAAAGCACACGAGAGGCGACCTCAGATGAAATGGAACGACCTTTAATTAAGCCTCTGCCTTACAACCTCTGTAGAGGGCGTATATGTAAACGAACCCTTTTCATTGCATTTGACGGAAGCTCGTACTTCTGGTTCTCACACGATCATCGCCTACATTTTTCGCCAGATATCCCTGTCCTCCGGTTTCCTCATCCAGCCTCCACGAGCGACCTTTTGCAAGCCGTCGGTCCATCGGGCCGGAGGACGTCCTACGCTACGCATGCGGTCTCTACTCCAGAACTCGTCTGCTCCAACGACCATTGTTTTTTTTAAATAATAATCCAGAATACAATAAGGGACAAAGGATTTTTATTATGTACGTTTAAATACATGATAATAATATGTCATCATTCTTCGATTGAAAGGCGGGCAATAACTTGCGATAAACAAGAGATTTTCTAGGATTTTCCCGGTTTTATTAAATTTAACAAAATTATTCATAATTTGCTGGAATATTCGGTACATAAGAAGTTGTTGTATATTGCGTCAAATGCAATAAAAATAATATTCCGACATTGTACTAGAATTCGATGTTTAATAAGTTACTATAAAGTATAATTAGAATATCGGTGCTGTTGCGATGCTCTGTTAAGCATCGCAATGGCTTATGCTGAGACGAAACATTTGACTTTTTAAATGTTTTTTTGGAATATTTTTAAGAAGTTATATTATCCTTCTTTTTGCTTAATTGTATTTATTATGTTTATCGTCAAAGGCAAAAAATTCAATAAAGTTACAAATAAAAGCATTATTTATAACTTTTACCTTAACAATAGTAAGGGCAATGTGCCACAATCCAACGGTTATTGTAGTACACTGAATGAGACAACGCGCGCACCTCGCAATGTAGATAATTTCCCATCATCTGATCGTTCGCAATCAGCCGTCGCCGACCCTTCCTTTTTCGAAGGATATTGTGTTTCTTTTTTCCAGCCAGCATCCGGGCGTAATTTGACTTTGTGGATGGAACATTTTGAAATTTGAAATTGGAACAGCAATTATCCGTTACATTTTCGCTGTAGCATTTTCTGCCGCAATTGCTGTACGGTTCAAGTCATTAGACTTCTTTATACCTATCTTTTGTTATTTAAGATCTTCGGTGGCTCAATGGTGTGGACTGGTCGCCTTCCTAACGGTAGGGCTGAGGTTCAAATCCCGACACGTACCAATGTGTTTTCGAATTTTCGAAAATATATGTTCGTTATCCGACGCTCTTACGGTGAAGGAAAACATCGTGAGGAAACTCATGCACGCCTGCGAAAAGTCGAAGGTTGTGTGAAGTCGTCTAACCGCACTGGGCCGCGCTGGACGACTAAGGCTTAACCACCCTATACGGGTAGGCTCGTGCCCCTCGGTGGGGACGTTTAATGAGCTGATGATGATCTTTTGTTATTACAATATTTGATTTGAAGTTAGGCATAATCTCAAACATTTTTTTAAATAAATTATTTGGCTATATCCGTAGATAAACAATAAACTAAGTAATCGTCGTAGAGCGCCGGTGGCTCAGTGGTATGGACTGTCGCCTTCCTACCGGGAGGGCTGAGGTTCAAATCCCGACACGTACGAGTACCAATGTATTTTCGAATTTTCGAAAAATATATGTACGTTATCCCACGCTCTTACGGTGAAGGAAAACATCGTGAGGAAACCTTCATGCACGCCTGCGAAGAGATTCGAAGGTTGTGTGTGAAGTCGTCCAATCCGCATGGGCCGCGTGGACGACTAAGGCCTAATCACCTTATAGGGTAGGCTCGTGCCCCTCGGTGGGGACGTTTAATGAGCTGATGATGATGAAGTAATCGCGGCAAATTTTACCCATCGCGTCACTTGGGAAAATTTTTCATACATTCTCATAGTATGGTCGTGCTTTTGATTTTGTACCTTTTAATGACGCCTTAAGGTAACAATTTTAATGAATCAATTATTTTTTAAAATCACAACCAGTCAACGTATGTGTCAAGCGGCTTGGACATTTTTTGGTTGATAATTCTTCGTGATTCTGCATAAACTATCTGTTTATTTTTTTTGTATCAGGTAATATTAGAAGTAATTAGAACCTGATTCGACTATTGAGGAGGTTAAATTTAACTTCAGTTTTTGTTGCTCAAAATTAAACTTAAAATCAAACCTGGAAGGATTTGAATTGAGTGAAAAAGGTATTGAAATTACCGAACACTATGACTTCTACATCTTTACAGCACTTGTGGTGAAATTGTGATCTTTTAAATAAGAATTATACTGGATACGGGACGAATACTAAACGATAAACGTGTTTTACTTTTGTTTGACCATAACTCTTACAAATATTGTTTGACATAACTTATGCGAATAAGCTAAATAATTTTCCGAGATGTGTAACAAAGACATTTCAAATATTTATGAATTGGACTGTTGACTCCCGATCTGGAGGGCGCAGGTTCAAATCCCGCCACGTACCTTATTTTTTATTTTGTACGTATTTTCGAATTTTCGAAATTACATGTGCGTCATTCGACAATTGCGGTGAAGGAAAACATCGTAAGGACCTGCGTACGCCTGCAAAGAGATTCAAAGGTTGTAGGTGAAGTCGGGCAATCCGCACTGGGCCTGTGTGGACGACTAAGGCCTTTTCACCCTTTACGGGCAGCCTCGTCCCCTCGGTGGGGACGTTTAATGGGCTGATGATGATGATGATATATGAATATGTTTATCCGTTGTTCGTTACCTATCAAATTTAGAGGTTAATGCTTAGTTTCTGGCTAGATGGCACTGTGTGAATGTCAGTGGATATTTATTTTATTTTCACTTTAGTGTTTCAAGATGAGGGCATTACCGGGTATAAGAGCCCTAACATTTGTAGTCTCGGGTACCAGGCGCAGGTCAGTGTTGACGGTAAATAATGACAGGCATTGTCATTGATTTCCGCCAACACTGCGTCTGTCATGATCAGGTGTATCATTTACCACTAGTGGACTTACCGCTATCACTTTAAACAGTACCCTCAAAGACATTGAAGTCTCATCCCCAACCCCTGTAATGGATAACAACTTCAGATAAGGCGTATCTTATGTTGCTTTTATCACCGGCTTGTATCACCTCAGTGCCAGATATCATCCCGTGAAACAGGAGTGTTATGCACTTTTGTGTTTCGGGATGAGGGCACTGTAGCTAGTGAAATTACCGGATATAAGAGACCTAACATCTGTTGTCTCGGGTGACGGGCGCAGTGCGGCATCGATGGAGGATAATAACTATCTGTCAGTTGTTGGTTTCCTTTAATGCCGCTCTGTCATGGTCTGGTGTATCACTTACCATCAGGTGAGCGTCCAGACCGTCCTGTACACTTATAACATAAAAAAAACACTATGAAGATATTACAAGGGATGCATGTAAAACCATTAATAGGCTGTATAATTGTGCACAATGTAAATGACTTATCAGCTGAACTTAAAATTGTGCTTATGAGTTAACGGTGTTTTAGCAAAAGGACGGCAGATTGTGCCCTTCTCCCTCTTCTCGAGCCAATGGGCTCGATAGGTCACCCTAGTTCTCCTAAAGACGTCCTAATTTTGGACCTTGTCACGTAGAGCGTCGGAGGCTCAGTGGTGTGGACTGTCGCCTTCCTACCGGGAGGGCTGAGGTTCAAATCCCGACACGTACCAATGTATTTTCGAATTTTCGAAAAATATATGTACGTTATCCGACGCTCTTACGGTGAAGGAAAACATCGTGAGGAAACCTTCATGCACGCCTGCGAAGAGATTCGAAGGTTGTGTGTGAAGTCGTCCAATCCGCACTGGGCGTGGACGACTAAGGCCTAATCACCCTATACGGGTAGGCACGTGCCCCTCGGTGGGGACGTTTAATGAGCTGATGATGATGATGATGACGTAGAGAAAAACTTAACTTCAAGTTCTAATTGAACCGAATGTAGTTTATTAACATTACAATGTTACCATTAATTATAGCCGTCTCATGTAGCAAGTATGCAATGTTATTGGAAACAGCGTACAGCCCGCGAACTTTGCAAACTACGTGGGTTGAACAGTTTTGTTTTAATTATAATGCAATTTCTGAACAAGGTAATGACTTGATGTTACGCGGTTCGATGATAGGCTGATGTTTACATACTGTCTATATCGTAGTGCGGGTATGGAAGTGGCAGATTGTAACCAGAAAGTTCTGAAATACTTATATTTATTTTGAATAAATACAATATTAACACGCTTGCGTTTTGGTAGATTAGAAAGATTTTATTTTTCTTCGTTTTATCATTTGTACTCTGCCTCTTTTTAAATTAAATCATCTTATTGGCTGTCTGTTAGCTCTGTATTATTTAGCCAACAAATGTTTTTATATAATTTTTATTTCTTCTGTGAAAGTATCATCCACAGACATCCGAATACAATTAGACTGGACAAGCCGCCAAGTTTATAGGCAGTCCCAGTGTCGCAATTTCTTTTCGGTTCTTACCTGCGAAAAGTTATTCTATTACTTGGTAAATTTACTGATTCATTGCGATGATGGCATGTTACAATTGCACAAATGGCATTTTGAAAAAAAACGGTAATTTCTTCTAATATTCGTGCGTCTTGACTCGTCTCACAGAGCGTAAACTGGCAGCCAGTGTATGCTCGTTGAGCTTACATTTGTCGCACTTTAAACGCGGCTTGCCCCATCTCCTGTATTGGGAAATCTGTGGTATCATCCAAAGGCAAACATGTTTTCTTATTTTGTTATAGTTAATTTGAATATTCAATGTTTGTTAACCGTTTTTTATATTAATACATCGTCAACGCAAGTGGTAAAATTTGTGTATTCAATATTTCTATGATTTGACTTTCAAGTTGAACGACTTAACGCAAAAATGGTTATAAATAAATAAATATCCATCACCTTCACAAAGCGCCATCTAGCCCCAAACTAAGCATTAGCCTGTAATATGGTGAATAAACAACTAAAAATATATTTATATGCATTTTTTAATACATAAATATTACACATAGAAAAACCAAGACTAATAGAAATAGATATGTTCATGCACACAAAATGTTAGTACTGCCTGGGAATCGAACCCCAAAGCCAAGTCTCAGCCATTACACCAAATGGGTCAATTGTCAAAAGCAAACGAGTTCCAGTAGTACTAAAGCCTTTTAGTAACCATACAAAATTTTGCAATGCATTCAAAAATTCAAGGCAGTATAATCTCACAAAAGCAAATGGAGGACGACGTAAAAGATGCACAGCCAGCATCGGATACATGTTTCACTGCAAGGCTCCAATTCAGCTAAATTTAAAAATTGGCCAAGCGCGAGTCGGACTCGCCCGTGAATTTGAATAGTAAATTTTGCACTAATTCGTTTATGGTAGATTTTAATTGGTAGACACATTAGACAATTCACTCTACTATATAATTTCCATTTTATACCATAAATCAAAGTTTTACTCAGTGATAGACTCGGTACTGGGGAACCACAATCTTTAAACCAGTATTGTTTATAATGATACGTCAGCAGTTTTGTACCAAAAAAGACGAAGTAATATTATTGTAACACTGTTTTAAGAGATGGCGGTAACCCCCCAGATCTCGCCAAACTTTATGGCCGCTCTGAATATAGTCGCAAGTGCTTACTGCGCAGGTATAGCCAAGGACGTAATTATTAGAATGTGAATTTTGTAATTGCGCATGGTCTTGTGCGAAGTTCGGAGCGGCAAAAAGTTGGCGAGACCTATAGTTGCACTGCAGTGCAGATATCGTGCCAAGAAATAGAAGTGTTATGCACTTCTGTTATTCGGGATTAGGGCACCGTAGCTAGTAAAATTACCGGGTATTAGAAACCTACAATCTGTTGTCTCGGATGTCGGGTGCGTTATTGATGGAGAATAATAACTGTCTATCAGTTGTTGGTCTCAATCAATGCCACTCTTTCATGGTCAGACGTATCTCTTACTTTCAGGTGAGCGTCCTTACCGCCCTGTACACTTTTTAACATAAAAAATAAGTGTTAGTTGATACCAGATGGACTGATGACCTGGTTAAGCTGGTGGGTAGAAGATGGATGTAAACTGCAAGAGATCGGTCCGCGTGGAAATCATTAGGCCTTCGTTCAGCAGTGGACGTTCTAGGTTGTAATGATGATGATGATACCAAATTTACTGTTGGATTTTAAAGTGTCATAATGTCATGGAAATTGGTGGAATTGAGGCGCTGGTCCATGTACTTTTGTACTACAACTTAGGTACTACCTACTCGGGCGCTCTATGCAAGACACAGTCTTCTATCGAGATATGTTGTAGCAGACTGTAATATTCTGTAGACTAAGTTGAATAGACTATTATCTCAGCTCAATATGTTAGGGTTTTAAATATCTCTTTATAATGAATTGAACTAAAATATAATACACTCTAAACACTTAAAAATAAACAATTAAAACCAAAAAAATATAATCAAAAGAAGTCCCTTTCAATTGAAAATTGAAAATGTTGGTTGTGGTCGAAATAATAAAAAATATAAACATTATCTGTTTATAGTGTTTATTTTTTAAATCTGTTAAACGAATTTTAATATTACAAACAGACATTCTACTTATTTATTATCAGTACCAGTCTTTGAGAGGAAAATGATTACAAATTTAAAACGAAACAAAGAAATTTCACTAAATAAATGTTATTCCAGTCTACAAGAATATTTTAACGATATAACTATTGTAAAATCCTCACCCAATACTCAACAACTTGAATAAATTAAAGCTTTTTTAATAAGACGTCTTTTTTAAATTGCTGTGCCCTATAGGTCCATGATGATCTGAAATTGTTGTGTGTCACTAACTTTGTACTACAATACGGTTTGCAATAAATATTGAATTGAATGAAAAGAGAAACAAGCTTGTAAGGAATCGAAATTATTCCTTAATTCTACACAGCCAACAGTAACGGATATAAAGTTTCAGCTGAAGTAGGTTAGACACTGTTTTTATGTTTTTTCTCCGAACATCAGCGGCGACACGTTTAGCTGTCACAAGTTTCACTGCCGAAAAGAGTTTAAAAAATCAGTTCCGTCACCCCATTGTTTACGCGACAAACAAAGGGTGGTGTAGGGTTGACAGTTACATGCGCACTAACTTTTATATTTAACCTTTTTGTGCTTCTGGGTTAAAGGGACGACCGGACCTGTCGTAGTAAATATACGTAGATATAATCGCTAAATGGTAACTTCATAACCATTATAGATTGTAGTTAAATATGACCAGCGCTGATCAAAGGCCTACTTTAAAGAGTTACTTTTAAGCGACACTTTAGGACTTCGTAGTCTAAACTTTAGCAGCTAACGACCATCAGGTATGAGATGATTCAATTGAAATTGTCCTCTATGGATGGCTTTTGTGTACGGAATACCTTTTTAAGCTCAAAACCATTTAAGCAGTAGTCTTAAAACATCGCTAATAAAAAGGAGTCCTACCAATCTACGTTTCTTCTTCTTTTATGTGAAACCTTCTTTTCTTAATGTTATTCTCAAATTTTTTATTGGATACATAAGATACAGTCCTGATATGCCTTGTAGTAAATCGATATTTGTTTTTGTTTGTACTTTTCTGGAGGCTGGGTATTGTTTGGAGTTAACTTGTAAATGCAGTATTTAAATATAATAGTGTAAGCAGTATGACAACATACTTGCGGAGATTTATTAGGTAATTGGCAGTAAGTTATTGTAGAAAAAAATCTTTTGAAACCTTCTTAATAAAATACATATTTTTTCTCGAAAACCTGTTGAAGTTAGTTATCTCTGATGGTCGATGGTGGATGTTTATCCCACAATCTTGAATTAAATATTGCGGTAAGTTACCGATAGACGATGAATGCGTTTTGACAGACTATTATTATTTAACGACCCATTTGGTGGGTCGAAATAGCCAGCCCTGGTAACCGGCATGTTTTGTACACAACCTTATCTGTCGCGTACAGAAAAACAAACAACATTTTAGTATTAGTTCCGTGCTAGGTCCTGTGGACACAGATAACCCATCGTTTGTATGCAAATGTTACCTGCGTAAATAACGTTTTGATTCTTATTGTGTACATTTTTATTTATTTATTTACTTCGCACATAGTGTATTTACTGAGAGGGTCGGTGGCTCATTGGTGTGGACTTTTTCCTTCCGATCTGGTGGGTGCAAGTACCAACGTACCATGTACCAACGTCTTTTCGAATTGAAATGTACATTTATCCGACGCTGTTACGGTGAAGGAAAACTTCGTAAGGAAACCAGCGCACGCCTACGAAGAAATTCAAAGGTCGGCCAATCTACACTAGGCTTGCTTGTACGACTAAAGCACCTTTTACCCGATATTTAGTTCATAGCCATATTCGGGCAAGGCGCGGCTTGGTGGAGATTTTATGTGCATATCTACGTACTTATATACTTATTTTAAAAACCCAAAGATATATTTTATCACGTGTGTCACTCAAAAATCCTAAAGTTTAAATGCACTCGTTTCGTTTGAAAAATGTTCGACATTTCAATAGCATTGAAATTTTATTTCATTGTGTTTTTTATCTATTTTTTCATCGCTTGTCGATGGACCTTCGCTTCTCATACTGCATACAAATTGAGTCCGCTTTTGTGAAGTGTTTAATGAATGGAATAGTAATATCTCGACATTTTAATGTTAATAGCCATAAAGCATCGATATCCGTTACGTTCCATCACTTCTATCATGATGGGGTTGCTTTTGAGCACAGACTATCCTAGTGGAAGAGACATACTCTAAGATGGAGCCAGCTTGCCCAGAAAAAGCCTATTCACTCGTTTTTTGAATGCCAGTGTTGTATGTGGCCGGAAACACAGACGCAGGCAGATCGATTTAATGTAATGTAGTTTTACTTTTCCTTTTCCATCCGTGATTCCAAAGTACTTCATATTCCATAGCTTTGTTTTGTGGAAAGTCTTGTAATGGGACGTTATTGGCTGATAAATGAAACGTTATAAAATTTTTGGTTGTTATTATATTTTGCAAACATCACTAAAAAGTTGCTTTATCTCTTACTACTCTCTTCAACATATTACTGTCTTTCGCTGGAAATCTTCCTCATTTTGCGCCAGATATCTGGCGATTAAATGAGGGAGATCTGTCCTCCGCTTATCTCATCCAGTTTTCACCAGAGAACTTCCACTAGACGTCGGTCTATCGGGCCGGGAGTGTCCTATGCTACACTTGCTTAGAGGCGCTATCTACTCTAGTACTCGTCTGTTCCAATAACCACCAGTTCTGCAACATTCATGACGGCGTAAAGACTACTTCGCTAACATTTTAATCATCTAGCTAAGTAAATAAATTTATAATTTCCCTTCCCAGTAGGTTCATTAACAAAAGACATTAATTGTTATTTTCTATATGCACAAGGTTCTGATTTTCTTATTACAAACACAAAACTTGAAATTTTTAGAATCTACCCATATGAACTGAGTGCTGAGTAGCAGAGATGGTATCTTTTGTAAGCTATCATGACTGCGAGATAGGAAACGGCATGTCTACAGTTTTCTACCAATACATTCGTTGAAACCGACAAATGGAGTTGCCAGAACAAAATATTCGCCGTCCGCAGAAGCTTTTGGTTTCACACAGTCGCTAGTGATGTGCTTGCAACTTTTTATCGTATTTTTTACTTTCAAATATTTATTCTGTAAATAAAATCTTTGCAGGTCCTTTTGTAGTCAATATATAATGCCGAATGTACGTAATAAATTGTAATTCTTTTATTCTGGATTCTTGATTGAAAACCTTGAGATCGATAGGGATCGGTTCGCGTGAAAGTCATTAGGAGAGGCCTCTATTCAGCAGTGGACTTATGGTTCTTATGTGTTAGACCAGTGTGTAAGTTAAGTCCATATGAAATTTTATTATAATCGCTTTAGCCCTTTGAACGTGAAGAAGTAATAAACATACACACACATATTTTTGTATTTATAATATAGTAAGATATTATGTATTTAATAAGCCCTATTATTGGTTATGTAACGGTTCTCCTATAAGCTTTTTAAAGACAGCAATTGATTGCTGTTGAGGTTTCAAGTAAAAAAAGACTTAACAATTTAAGTCCAAGAAATATCGACCATTAAACAACCCTATGCCGACTACATTCCATTTTAGCAGATAAACCGTGCGAGCACTTTATATATCATGTTGACCGCTAGAAAATACGCACGCCTGGAATTGAAACTAGAAATTAATTGGCCTCCATAAAAGTTTTCTTGGGATTCCCTCTCGGAAATTACAATCTATCTGTTGGTTTACCGTTAAACTTGTGAGGTTGCTGGTTTTAGTTATAATGATTTACTATTTTAAATTGTTACTGTGAAGAACTATTTTTGAACATTACTTTTTACATACGTCGCAACTCATTATTCACTTCAATTTGCAACGGTGGTATGTAATACATGTTTTTAGCAGTTTGACCGATTAATCTATTTTACATTAACTAAACTTATGAATCGTCTACAATTATCCTTATGTTGGTAGTTTTTAATATGATTGTGCCTGCTTTGTCGGTTATAGCATAAATAAATACCAAATCTCCCCATAACAGTGTAAAAGGCTTGTTATCTGCAGTTTGATGTTGATTTATACCCATGGTGCTTTTAACTAACCCACTAGGTTCAATGTAAAAATACATATTTGGATGATTTCTTGCTCATTGGAGCTATAGGAAGACACCATTTACCGATAACAGCACAAATTCCATCCGAAAAATAATAAACCTACATGATTTTTATTTAAATCTAAATAAACAAATTTCATCCATTCTACGTAATTAAATAAGGACCAATTCACTTTGGGCTCGCGTGGTATGTTACGGCCTAATCTCCCCTTAGCTGTACTGCGTGGGAAGGCTTTTGTCTTGCAGTGGGCCTTTATAGGCTGATGATGACGTCACTCTCATTATTCATATAAAACAATATTAAAACATAAAAAAATACACTCCAATATTTCGATTAAGATAGATGAATATCAAATTTCTAGGCTGTGATCCATCTGTGCTCGCCGATTAGCCGATAAGTCTGTAAAAGTCATTATAGGCCAATAGCAAACAGCGCTACCAAAAAAAAATTCCAAATAGTCATTTGTCGAAATAATGATCGGAGTTAAAATAATTGGTAATAGTGCACGTATATACTGTTTGTTTCCAGTTAGTCTAATTTGGCATGTTTGGGAATATTATGAAAGCAAAACGCTACTGGTAACAAGCCTCAATTAGTGAAATGGAGTCATGATTATAACGATTGTTTTGTCAAAGGAATCTTTTCCCTACTTCATGTAAATATCTGGTTCATTATTAACTATGAAATTATACATAGAAAATGTATAATTTGTATGTATTTACCAAATATAAGTATGTTAATCCGTTGTTTAGTACCCACATTACAGGCTTCACACTTAATTTGGGCCTAGATAGCGCTGTGTGAATGTCATTGAAGAGGAAAATAATCATTTTTTTACTAACATTAAAATAATAAAAAACTCTAATAGTGGGATCGAGTCCCGCGCGAAAAAATAACTTTGTGCCTTTATCTCAGTTAGAACATTGCATTGAATCACGTGATTATACAAAAAATATCCGTGCTTCGGATGGCACTTACGCCGTCGGTTCGGATGGCACTTACGCCGTCGGTTCGGATGGCACTTACGCCGTCGGTTCGGATGGCACTTACGCCGTCGGTTCGGATGGCACTTACGCCGTCGGTTCGGATGGCACTTACGCCGTCGGTTCGGATAGCACTTACGCCGTCGTTCGGATGGCACTTACGCCGTCGGTTCGGATGGCACTTACGCCGTCGGTTCGGATGGCACTTACGCCGTCGGTTCGGATGGCACTTACGCCGTCGGTTCGGATGGCACTTACGCCGTCGGTTCGGATGGCACTTACGCCGTCGGTTCGGATGGCACTTACGCGTCGGTTCGGATGGCACTTACGCCGTCGGTTCGGATGGCACTTACGCCGTCGGTTCGGATGGCACTTACGCGTCGGTTCGGATGGCACTTACGCCGTCGGTGGCACTTACGCCGTCGGTTCGGATGGCACTTACGCCGTCGGTTCGGATGGCACTTACGCCGTCGTTCGGATGGCACTTACGCCGTCGGTTCGGATGGCACTTACGCCGTCGGTTCGGATGGCACTTACGCCGTCGGTTCGGATGCACTTACGCCGTCGGTTCGGATGGCACTTACGCCGTCGGTTCGGATGGCACTTACGCGTCGGTTCGGATGGCACTTACGCCGTCGGTTCGGATGGCACTTACGCCGTCGGTTCGGATGGCACTTACGCGTCGGTTCGGATGGCACTTACGCCGTCGGTTCGGATGGCACTTACGCCGTCGGTTCGGATGGCACTTACGCCGTCGGTTCGGATGGCACTTACGCCGTCGGTTCGGATGGCACTTACGCCGTCGGTTCGGATGGCACTTACGCCGTCGTTCGGATGGCACTTACGCCGTCGGTTCGGATGGCACTTACCGTCGGTTCGGATGGCACTTACGCCGTCGTGTTCGGATGGCACTTACGCCGTCGGTTCGGATGGCACTTACGCCGTCGGTTCGGATGGCACTTACGCCGTCGGTTCGGATGGCACTTACGCCGTCGGTTCGGATGGCACTTACGCCGTCGGTTCGGATGGCACTTACGCCGTCGGTTCGGATGGCACTTACGCCGTCGGTTCGGATGGCACATACGCCGTCGGTTCGGATGGCACTTACGCCGTCGGTTCGGATGGCACTTACGCCGTCGGTTCGGATGGCACTTACGCCGTCGGTTCGGATGCACTTACGCCGTCGGTTCGGATGGCACTTACGCGTCGTTCGGATGGCACTTACGCCGTCGGTTCGGATGGCACTTACGCCGTCGGTTCGGATGGCACTTACGCCGTCGGTTCGGATGGCACTTACGCCGTCGGTTCGGATGGCACTTACGCGTCGGTTCGGATGGCACTTACGCCGTCGTTCGGATGGCACTTACGCCGTCGGTTCGGATGGCACTTACGCCGTCGGTTCGGATGGCACTTACGCCGTCGGTTCGGATGGCACTTACGCCGTCGGTTCCGACGACAATATTGGTATGGTAGTCGTTAACACACACCAATTCCTATCGGGTACAAGTGGTGGGTTACAGCCCAATCACTCCATAGCTAAGCTAAGTGGCAAGGCCTATGGCCTGCAGTCGGCTGTTATAGGCTGATGATGTTGAACTCTAATAAATAACATTTTCATCATCATCAGCTCATTAAACGTCCCCACCGAGGGGCACGAGCCTACCCGTATAGGGTGATTAGGCCTTAGTCGTCCACGCGGGCCCAGTGCGGATTGGACGACTTCACACACAACCTTCGAATCTCTTCGCAGGCGTGCATGAAGGTTTCCTCACGATGTTTTCCTTCACCGTAAGAGCGTCGGATAACGTAGGTACATATATTTTCGAAAATTCGAAAATACATTGGTACGTGTCGGGATTTGAACCTCAGTCCTCCCGGTAGGAAGGCGACAGTCCGCACCATTGAGCCACCGACGCTCCCACAGCAAAATAACATTTTACCTAAACACAAACATACACAATACGTATATCAAGTTTAATAGGTGGTAGACTCGATACTGAGTTGCCTAAGTAGGTGCTATCGCAGTGCCAGATATCGTTCCGTGAAACAGGAGTGTTGGACTTTGGTGCCTCGGCATGAGGGCACTGTAGCTAGTGAAATTACCGTGTATAAGAGATATAACATCTGTTGTATCGGGTGACGGGCGCAGTGCGTTGTTGATGGAGGATGATACTTAACTGTGTACTTCCGTTGTTGGTCTCCTTCAATGCCGCTCTGTCATGGTTAGGCGTATCACTTACCATCAGGTGAGCGTCCAGATCGTCATGTAGACAAATAACAAAAAATAAAATAATGTTTGTTTTCCCAATGTCTTTTTTAATAAAATAAATAAAATAATATAATATTCACTCGTTTCAAAATTCCTCCTTAAGCATACAGCAATATATCGCAAAATCAATTAGTCGCCAAATAAACTCACTTCCAGTAGTTAACAATAAACTTTAATTTTGTACGTTATTAACCCTAAATGAAAGCATCGCCGCCATCCGGATACTTGATTTAGTGTTATTAACCCGTCAGTCGCCGGCCCGCGGGACGCACGGGCACAATGGCCCAATTAATGGGATAAATAAGGTTTTACTACTTGTAATACGGGGCCAAATGCAACTTTTGTTTATGAAGAATTGTTTGGTTTTTCTTGCTTATTTTTTTAGTGAGTAGTTATTGGGCATGTAGCCCACATTCAGATTTATTCGACGACCCATTTGGTGCCATGGTTGAGAATTTGACACCAAGGGTTCCGGGTACGATCCCTGGTCATTACAAACATTTGAACATGTCTTTGTTGGTCTGGGTGTTTTATGTATAATACGTATTTTAAAAATGTATATCAGTACATTTATTCATTGTTTAGTACCCATTTTACAGGCTAAATGCTTACGTTGGGAGTGCCTGAGTAAATTTATTTATTTATTTATAATTTACTGTTATTTTTTAAATAAGTTAGCAACGAGGCAGACAGCCTACATAGATGAAGATCATAGTTTTTAAGACCGAAAGCATACGCGACTTATCTCCCTTAGATA
This sequence comes from Leucinodes orbonalis, assembly GCA_019425675.1. Taxonomy (NCBI): domain Eukaryota; kingdom Metazoa; phylum Arthropoda; class Insecta; order Lepidoptera; family Crambidae; genus Leucinodes; species Leucinodes orbonalis. Next base: position 18,421 of record PQWD01012238.1, read on the forward strand.
TATTATCAACTCAGTGTCATCTTTAGGATCTTACATTCCACTAAGCTGGGCTTCCTTCGAATACTATCGTCGTTGAGAAGTTACCGTAAACCCTTCAACCAAATAACTGATTCAGGACTCAAGCCAAACTCGCCTTAACCATATTTAATAAATAATCACTACTTGTTAATGAAGCAATGAACGAGGTAATTCAAACTAGTGTGCAGCGTAGTAATTTTTATAATAATAATAATTATTTATTTTATTTCAGACTAGGTCCATAAGACTAGTAACAATATTCTTACACGTTAGGGTTAGTAAACTACATCTTATACGTTAATAACACACTTATGACAATCTGTGAAGTTCTAAGTAAGGTATCCCTAATAATTGTAATAATACAATTATTAGGAGCACTCAATTACACAAACATATCTAAATAGGTACATAGGTATACAATTTAACATTTTATTTATTTATTTATTTGGGAAACAAACAATAAAGTTTCACTCATATATAAAAAAAACAAAAAATACTATACAGAAATCAGTTAAGTTTTCACAACTTGATATTCCATAAACTTAGCATAAACAGGTGTTACATTTAGAAATATTATTTTTATCTAATTAACTACTCTAGAAACAAAAGAAAGAAATAATAATGCACATATTTTAAAACAAAATCTTTTCAAACAATAAAAAATTAGGCTGTTATGGGGTACAGCCTATAAGTGCATTTATATAATATAAAACTTCATAATCGTACATAAAAAAATGCTGACGTCATTATGTCACCCATGTCCTTTTATGTCACTCGCATAAGCTTCAATAAAAATAAAGCAAATTAACTGTTTCAATTCTTATTAAAAATAAACGAAAACCGCGGTTCTCTCGTTAAGGTTGGAATTGTTTCACTGTACATCAAAGCCTTTGGATCCAATTAACGTATTGTCGTATAGAATTTAACAAGTCCGTCGCAATAAAATTTCCAACCATAATGTAAACAACTGAGCGTATTCCGCTCAGAGTATCGTGAACCGCAAACTCGGATATTTAATTCATGGCCCGGTAATTTATTTAGTGGGCGCACGCGGCACCGGGGGATAGCAAATAAAATACCAAATATCTATACGGGACAAGAGCCGCAGACTTATAAATGCTGAAAAGTACCGTTTTGTTACAGTCTTTGGATTATAATATGGTTCTTTGAGAGCGTCGGTGGCTCTGTGGTGGACTGTCGCCTTCCTACCGGGAGGGCTGAGGTTCAAATCCCGACACGTACCAATGTGTTTTCGAATTTTCGAAATTATATGTACGTTATCCGACGCTCTTACGGTGAAGGAAAACATCGTGAGGAAACCTTCATGCACGCCTGCGAAGAGATTCGAAGGTTGTGTGTGAAGTCGTCCAATCCGCACTGGGCCCGCGTGGACGGACCAAGGCCTAATCACCCTATATGGTAGGCTCGTGCCCCTCGGGTGGGACGTTTAATGAGTGATGATGCTGATTCTTTCGTTACTTGTGTGTTGTAATTATAATCGGTAGTTGTCACCACTAATCGTTGACGTACTTTTATGAGCCGTCAAAAGAAACATTTCCATATATTTTGTATGAGATTAGTGATAGGTGACGTCTGCTCACATCTATTGACCTTGTATTTATTGGTTTGGTTTCAGTGTATTTTAAAATACAATATTGCAAATAAACAAAAGTGATCAATGAATCGACATATAAAATAAAGTGCGCTTTATATAAATAAGTTTGTAATTTTATTACGGATGGTGGAAACTAACGAATTGTCATCGTAGCAATATGTTCACTGCTGATCGGAGGCTTTTATCCGATGATATCCGCCTGGCTAGTCTCTATAAAATTAATAATATTGCATATGCTACTTCAACAATTCATGATCTTTAAACTTCACCGATAATAATGTAATTCATTAGCATCATCATCAGCTCATTAAATGTCCCCACCAAAGGGTACGAGCCTACCCGTAAAGGGTGTATAGGCAGTAGTCGTCCACGCGAGCCCAGTGCGGGTTGGACGACTTCACGCACAACCTTTCAATATCTTCGCATGCGTGGGCAGGTTCCTCACGACGTTCATTAACCGTAAAGCGTCGTATAACGTACAAACAATTTGAAAATTCAAGTCATGGTAATTCAACCTGGATTTCAACCTGCGCCCTCCAGATCTGAAGGCAACAGTCACTAATGAGCCACTATTCTTATTTAATACGGAATATTAAAATGATATAATCAATAACAAATTTCTATTTTTTTCACTTCCATTCAAACATTAAAATGTGTTCACTCAACTTTGACACTTGACATACAGTCGTACAAGCTCATCCATTATTGAGTTCCACTGTAAAGTTACAATGTGAAACTACAAATAAATGTTTGTTTGCAAAATGTCCGTTACCTGAAAACTAGTTTTCGGTGTGAAATATGACCGCCGATAATATATTAAAGCTATTTTGTTTTCAATAAACTTATTCATTGCGGTGGGTAATAATTTTGCACGTGGAAATAAACCTATATGTCATAATATCAGTGCCCTGCGGGAGATACTCGTGTGTTATATTGAAATTACGGGACCGTACATAATGGTCGAGGTAAAATACTTGAGTTGGTACAATATTTTGCCATGATCACACAAATGGTATAGATACAAACTACATATTTTTCTTCTACCCAAAGGTTGCCTGGCAGAAATTGCTACCCTAGCAATAAGGCCGCCTACTTTGTACTTGTCTTTTGTTGTTACTTGTTGTATTGTATTTTTTTTTCTTATGTGCAATAAAGAATTTTTATCTTATCTTTTTATCTTACATTTTTTAAACAGTTGATTGTGGGCTTACAAATATACATTGATTCTTAAGCCTTTAGAATTTGCTTTTGAAATTTAGAGTTCAGCTTAAGACCTACCTAAAAGGGGGGATAGCTCATCTTCCCTTTCATAGAAATCTATCCGAACTTTTGTATATTAGGAAGTAAACATGAAGACAAGGTCGTCACTGAATGGTAAGTGACCGTCCGGCAAAAGAAAGATGAAGTGCAATTGCTTAAATAAAATCAAAACAATAACAGTTACTTTTTTTTCATGAACACTGGACTTAGTGCGTTTTTCAAGGCGACAGATATAAGGTATCATTATATACCCAGTAATTACGTTAGTTTTAATTTGCTGTCTCTAAAATACAGATTCATGGTACATCTTGGCACGATAGCCAGAACTGCGGAGCATAAAGATGACTCAGTATCAAGACTTTTACTGATAAAAATTTTTCTTCTCGGATGGACTTGTCGCTGATTGACCTTTACAGCTTCTCCGGAAAAGTGGCAAGCAAAGGTAGCTCCAAGCCTGATTACGAGCCTAAGGGCTACCAAGAGTGGGACTCCTTAGTAATAGGGCGTTGCTAGGAGGGCTGGGTAACCTAGTATAAGTTAGATGAGAAAAACGAATCGGTACGGGCCTGTAACACTAATAAATACCTCATCTGCCCGTAGTGCGTTCCCCTCTGCCTAATTATACCCCTTTTCCTTTTTGAAGTTCGATAATCTCCTCGTGGTTTTTTTTAACTTCGTTTCGTTTTTTATGTCATAAGTGAACAGGACGGTAAGTGCGGCAAGAGTATCGATGAGTGGTAGTATGATATCAGACAGGTAAACCGTCTGCTTGTTGGCCTACCTTATAAAAATAGAAACCAAACGTCCCACCCCAACCTTAATTCAATAGACTTTACAACACTAGAGACTGGGACTCTCTCAAAAAGCGCTTTATAACAAGCGGTGTAATTTTAAAATTTGCGTTGTCTTGGGACCACATCCGGGGCCTGTTCGGAGATAATAAATAGTATAATAAACAAGATTAACGACGCATAAGGAGGCACGTTTCTAGGACAGTGATGTACATGCACAGCGCACTGCGCGCGACTGACTGTCACACCGCGATGACTATTTGGTTTTTTAAAATATCATCATCATCATCAGCTCATTAAACGTCCCCACCGAGGGGCACGAGCCTACCCGTATAGGGTGATTAGGCCTTAGTCGCCCACGCGGGCCCAGTGCGGATTGGACGATTTCACACACAACCTTCGAATCTCTTCGCAGCGTGCATGAAGGTTTCCTCACGATGTTTTCCTTCACCGTAAGAGCGTCGGATAACGTACATATATTTTTTGAAAATACATTGGTACGTGTCGGGATTTGAACCTCAGCCCTCCCGGTAGGAAGGCGACAGTCCACACCACTGAGCCACCGACGCTCGCTAACCCAATTGTTACCGCTAAAATATCATATTCCTACAGAATCTGATAGAGTATTTCTTCAACAAATGGCAGTCCACTCTGTTATAGGTCTCCTACATTCTGCGCCAGATATAACGGTTCTCCGCTATTTTCATCCGGCCTATACCAGCCAAATACTATTTAAAAATTATATCTCACAGACAACATAATTTTTTTAAACAGCGCCGTTTAATTAACGGTCAGAAATTAATAAAACATTAAATTTATAAACAAGTCATCAAAATAATAATTCTAAACTTGTTTTTTTTTGTTAGAAGTAAGTAAAAATAAATAGGATGAAAGTTTTGGGTATAATTATGTTTTAAACTAAATTACAAAAACCCTTGCCAAAAAACTAACGCTTTTTCACAATTAAAATTTTGTAACGCACACGCGTATTTCATTTGAATTTGTACCGTGGTAATAGCATTCACTAATTAAACAAAACAAGTGTGCTAATATTTTTGTAATGCATTACCCGTACTATAAAATACCACGGGAACACTATTTTCAGAACAATATTAGTGTACGATATAATTAACTAGCTTTTGCTCGTGGCTTCGCTCGCGTTAATAAGTATAATTTTTCATCCCCTATTTTATCCCCTTAGGGTTCGAGTTTATCTAAATCCTTTCTTATGGGATGCCTACGATAAAGTAGCTTTACGCGTGCAAAGTCTCAGTCCGGTTGGTTTAAAATTGACAATGTTTATTTCATACTTTTATCCCCTATTTTATCCTTTTGGGGGTAGAATCAATCAAAATTCTTTCTAAGCGGATGCCTACGTCATAACATCTACCTGCTTGCTAAGCCCGATCCGTATAGTGTTTTAGGCTGGGCGTATATATATATATATATATATTGTTCGCATCGGTGTGAGTGCATGCCACGCGCGTTCACGGTGCGCATGCCCAACGTGCAGCGGCTTAAAGCTCAAATATTTATACACGCGACGCTTGCTTTTAGGCAATAAAATTTACATTTTTACAAACGCGTACGCTGCTTTTTCTGTCGTTTTTTCGTCGGACTTGGAAAAAACAAATGACGCTCTCTGGCAACATTGTGACAATTGGGTTAGCGTATGGATCGTTTTTGCCGCGATTTCACTTGTAATGAGTGTTTTTGTTTGGTTACACTGGTACTGTTTATTCATAGAACGTTTAATATTAAACGAATTTTCAACTATGATAGCGTTTTTGTTTGGAGTTTAATATGATATGAGTCACGCAATAGAATTGGGTTTTGGGTTGCCAGGCATCCGATGAAAGCCGGATAAAGTTCAGCTTTTTGATTGCCTCACCGGCCAAAATTTAGGGTGAATGGCGACCTGTCTCACTTTTGCTACGTCGTATGATTCCTACTTAATTATTATTATTTTTAATTACATTAAATTCCTAACAGGACATGGCGTTTAGCTTCTCTATCTATATTTTAGGCTGGATGTCGGCCCGGCTGCTAGGTACGGCGTCCTGGCAACCCTGATTAGGATGATGAATGATTTCAAGAATAAATCTGAAATGCTAATCATGAAATTATTCTAGACACGATACATTAAACTATCATTATGATTATTCAAATCTCGAATCATTAATTTATTGATTACAATGAAGGTATAAAAGTTACGTGTTTTGATGAAAAATATTGACGTCTATGTCTTAATACCACAGAAAACATATGATAGTTTATCGTATGAGCACTGTAGCTACTGAAATTACCGGGTTTAAGAGTCGTCTCGTGTGACGGGCGCAGTGCGGCAGTGATGGAGAATAATAATCGTCGATCAGTTGTTGGTCTCCTCCAATGCCGCTCTGTCATGGTTAGGCGTATCACTTACCATCAAGTGTGAGCGTCCTGACCGTCCTGAACACTTTACTACATTAAAAAATTAATCTTTCGGAACCTTGCCGAAAGGGACTTCTTTTAATTTTTTTTGTTAGTTTTAATTGTATATTTTTAAGTGTTTAGGGTGTAATATATTTGAGTTAAATTTAAAATTGTTAATATCTTAAATAAATTGTGTTTTATAAAATAAAGTAATACAAAAAGTCCAGGTACTATCTTAAGACTTAACCTTTGGGTTTCTTATGACGTCAGAACGCGTAACGGATTATAAAACAACCATACTAATACTGTAAGCAAATACAATTCAGCTTTCACGAAACGCAAACCGAAGTCGGACTGAGAGCAGGGATCCATTGAAATATTAATAACAGAACAATGGACGGAGTAAACCGGCTATTGAATAAATCTGGGATTAAGTAAACCAAGACTTAAACAAACGCAAGTTTAAACGTTGTTTTAAACGACGGCTGCTTGGTTTAATAGGAATTTCGTTTGAGTAATAAAGCTATTTGAAATAATGTACGTAGGTAGTTTTGTTACTTGATTGATGCAGGTTATATCATCAATGGCTCATTAAACAACCTCATCGAGTGTGTATAATAAATAATAATGAAAATATAAATATCCACTGACATTCACACAGCGCCATCTAGCCCCAAGTTAAGCATGAACCTATATTATGGGTATTAAGCAACGGACAAACATACTTATATACATATTTCTAGGTAAATACATACATATTATACATAGAAAACACCCAGACCATTACAAACAAACATATTCATGCACACAAATGTTTATTCTGCCCGGGGATTGACCCGGAACCCTTGATGTTGCCAACCGCTACACCAAATGGGTGTATCGACCTTAGTCGTCCACGTGGTCAATCAGCCAAGATTCGTCCACTGTTGAACGTAGGCCTCCCCCAAAGAGCGCCAACCATCCCGATCCTGAGCAGCCCGCATCCATCCTCCGCCGGCAACCCTTCGCAAGTCATCAGACCACCGCGCCACAGGACGTCCCACACTACGCTTGCCCAAAAGAGGTCTCCACTCCAATACGTTCCGGCTCCACCGTCCATCGGATCGTCTAGAGACATGGCCAGCCCAATTCCACTTCAGAGTGCCGATCCTTCGCGCAATGTCGACGACCTTAGTTCTCCGTCGGATAACATCATTACGGATTCTGTCCGCCAGAGATATTCCGAGCATAGCACGCTCCATAGCACGCTGAGCGACCTTAAACTTATGGACCAGCCCCACGGTAAGAGTCCAAGTCTCCGCTCCGTACGTCATCACAGGCAAGACACACTGATCAAAAACTCTCGTCTTCAGGGACTGAGGAACCGAATACTCAAAGATATGACGCAGCCTCCCAAACGCCGCCCAGCCCAAGCATATCCTTCTATTCGCTTCCTTTTCAAAGCTGCGCTTGCCAAACTGTATAATTTGGTACACATACTCCTGCACAGCTTCTATTGTAACGCGGTCAACGACTACAGGTCTCGGGGATACCCGACTATTAAACATGACTTTTAGTCTTATCAAGGTTCATCCCGAGACCTATTTGTCTTGAGGAACAGCTAAGACTGGTCAACATCTCTTCCAGATCTTGCAGAGATTCAGCCATGATGACAATGTCATCGGCAAATCGCAGGTGCGAAATGAACAGACCATTAACATTGATACCCCGTCCTTTCCAATCGAGTGTCTTAAAGACGTCCTCCAGCGCATTGGTAAACAGTTTCGGAGATATTACATCTCCCTGTCTTACCCCTCGATGCAGCTGGATTGGTCTTGTACTCTTTCCATGTACTTGGACGGTCATTGTTGCAGCCTCATACAGACATCTCAGCACCTGGACATAGCGGCAATCGATAAGACATAAATCCACGTGGGCCCAGTGTGGATTGGTCGACTTTGAATAACTTCGCAGGCGTGCGCAGGTTTGCTCACGATGTTTTCCTTTACTGTAATATCGGATGAACGTTTATAACAAACCAGTAAGCACATACTAATAAAATCAAAGTTTTGTGGTCAAAAGGGCCCGGAGATACCGCTTGTGTTACCGTGTGTCGGAGTATGCATTAAAAGTTTTCAAAACGCAACGCTGTTATTCTGACATAGCTCAAGTGTTGGGGAAAGGGGGGGGGGGAAATGGGAGATTGACTTTTTTACTACATTTATACTCGTAGGTGGTACACTCGATACTGAGTCGTCTAGGAAGGTACCACCGCAGTGCCAGATATCATCCCGTGAAACAGGAGTGTTATGCACTTTTGTGTTCCGGGATGAGGGCATTGCAATAGAAATAACCGGGTATAAGAGACCTAACATCTGTTGTCTCGGGTGGCGGGCGCGGTGCGGCATTGATGGAGGATAATAACTGTCTATCTGTATATCTTCTTCAATGCCGCTCTGTCATGGTCTGGCGTATCACTTACCATCAGGTGAGCGGCAAGAACGTCCTGTACACGTATAAAAAAAATAATGAAGTGCTATCTGAAATCCATACTCGAATGAACACAATCTGTAATGAAGAGTTAGTCATTGCATGGTAGCCTCTTTTCGTGATCTCTAATATATATAGGCGATAAAAGAAATGAATCAAATAAAAAACAACGCGTGTTGGGTTTCAGCCCAATCTCTCTGTGGCTGTGCTATGTGGGAAGGCTTGTTCCCTGTAGTAGTGCGATATAGGCTAATGATGACGAATTGAACATCACAAATTTTATAGTCGGCAAGTAAGTGAAATTTACCCGGTAATTTCACTTACTTGGCGACCCTCTCATACTCAGGTACATTACATCTGTTGTGTTGGGTGTCGGGCGCAGCATGGCGTTGATAGAGAATAATATCTGTCTATCAGTTGTTGGTCTTCTTCAAAGCCGCTCTGTCATGGTCAGGCGTATCACTTACAATTAGGTGAGCGTCCTCACCGTCCTGTTGACTTTGTATCGTAAAAAAAACGTCTTGACGGTAAAAGTCAAAAGTGCACGTACGAATATAATATAAACTTTACCAATCACTGTATTCAAAAACTAATTTTGACTGAACACGACCTCAAAATAATAACTTTCAAGAATTACTAATAAAAGTTAACACATCTTTGTCTAAGTTATGCCTTTTTAATTGAATTCCAATAAGTTTCCATTTCGAGAAGTTTGAAATATTTCAGATGTAAGGGCTTTAGGATTCACGCCTTGTTTTGTTTGTTGTTCGGAGTTTGTTTGAGTAAGATAATGCCAAACAGTCACTTGATTTTAAATATAAATTAATTAGTGTCTAGCTCCATTATGAAGTAATTCGATGAACAGCGACGCCCTTAATCAAGGATGACTGCCCCGTGTTGAGTGCCCTATTTGTCTTGTTTGTTTTGTAAATAGGTACATATTCAAATAGTGTATTTAATGAAAACTCAAAGTAATATAAATAAAACAACAGTTTTGTGATTTCTGTATTTATTTCAGTTCCAAAATAGTTTTCTTATCTATTAGAAAGATTAAAGCACAGAGGCGCCGAGGTAGGTGAAGGAAGCTTAATAGTTGAAATCTTAGTTATATAGTATATATTATTAAATCTGTGGTTATATGCAAAAGTATTCAAGCGTGGAAGTATTAAAGAATCATTTTTTATTACTTATTCAATTATAATTTATACAGGTACTATTAACATTACCTACCAAATATATTGCCTTATAACCATCATAATCAGCTCATTATACGTCCCCACCGAGGGGCACGAGCCTACCCATATTGGGTGTATAAGCCTTAGGGCCCGAGTGGACGACCACGCGAGCCCAGTGCTGATTGGCCGACTTCACGCACAACCTTTGAATCTCTTCGTAGGCGTGCGCAGGTTTCCTCACGATATTTTCCTTTACCGTAAGAGCGTCGGATAACGTACATATATTTAAAAAATTTGAAAACATATTGGTAGGTGCGTGGCAAGATTTGACAATTATTTTAATGCACTTACGTGTTCATAGAAAATCACGAAACGTCGATGTAATAATATGTATCTGGCTTCTGAAGCAATAAGTCGCTCAAAATGTTAACCAAGTGATTCTTCGATCTTAAAAATGGAGATAACCTGAAAATTTATAAACCCTTTCGGTTTGATTTCCACACTAAATGTCACGCTGCCATTTCAAGGAGATTATTGCCTTTAAAAAGCAATCTTAATAGAATTCAACGGTGAAATCTTTGGACGTGGATTAAAGAGATATCAACCTCTCGAGTAATATCAGACCGAAGCCTGATATTGCATTCGAATGCATTTGAATGTTTAATGCTGCCAACCAATATTCTCAAATGTAACTACCATGCATATTTATGAATGTCTTATGTGGCAGTATTGAGATGAGAATTTAATTTTGGATTTAATTCAACATTAATAGAATCTTACTTATAATATCAAAGCTAGTGCAGTTGGTGGCTTATAACTTTAAATAAGAGTCGTTGACGATCACCAAGTCGTATTGGGACCTAGTGGTGGTTGACTACCCATTTGGTGTAATGGTTGAGACGTCGGCTACCACACCAAGGGTTCCGGGTTTGAACGCCGGGCGCAAACATTTGTGTGCATGAACATGACTGTTTGTAATGGTCTGGGTGTTTCTATGTATAATATGTAAGTATTTACAAAAAAAGAAATTGTATGTTTATCAGTTGTTAAGTACCTTAACTACAAGATCGTTTAATATGGGGCTAGATGGCGCTGTGTGAATGACAGTGGATATTAATATTATTATTTATTTATTCTCGATTTGCCAACTCGTAAGTTAATTCCCTGTCACTACCATATTGACCCCAGTACGCTCCTATGGGAGTCCTAAACTATCCGGCATCTAGTACTAAATTGGTTCGGATATTTCAGCTCTGACAATTGGGAGTCAAACGTTATATTTACTCAAAATGTTCCGATGACCGGGTTTAGTTCGGATAAATGTCAACAGTAAGCCTTTTAGGTAGCTAAATGTGTACCTTATAAACGCCAATTAAATATCGAGGAATAAAGAAATTAATTAACGAACTTTTGTTCGCGGCTTCACTTGTGTTAAAAAGTGTTCTTAGGGGACACCTACGTCGTAGTAGTTTTTTGCATGGTAACTCTCAGCCAGATAGGTTTAAAATTGACAAAGTTTCATTCAAACTTTCATCCCCTAATTTAGCCCCTTGCAGGTAAAACTAATCAAAATCGCTTTTTAGCGGATGTCTACGACATGACATCTACCTGCATGCTAAATTTCAGTCCGACCGGTCTAATGGTTTGGGCTGTGTGATGATAGGTCGTTATGTCAGTCAGTCAATCAGTCACATGTACAAACCTTTCATTTATATATGATTAGAAGATTGCCACTGTCACAAAATAGGTTAGCTCGATGGCGTCAGATGACCATGCAAGTTAAGTATGGTAAAAAATTCAGATGGGTGACCAAAAGAAATCATTTCGAGTCACTTTTATTATTTTATGCGTGCAATTAAATCGTTATAATTTTTTCTTTGTTGTTGCAATACTGCAAAATGACTTGTCCTTGAATTCTGTAATGTATTCTTGTTCTAGATAAATGTTGACTTGATATGATTGATATCGGTATAAAATTATAACCTTTCAGACTCTGAAGTTTTTAAACTGGCACAAATTTTAAGACATTGCGTCTACCAAGGAAGAGAAGCGTAAGTACCTCCTGTCGAAGAAAATCCCGGCGGTTCACGCGCCAAATACCAGGTAGGTTAATATGGCTAATTTTTCTTGATATTTCAAGTGAGCGAAGCTTTGTGATGTACATATATAAGTATGTTTATCCGTTGTTTAGTACCCATAATACAGGCTTCACGCTTAACTTTCAGCTAGATGGCGCTGTATGAATGTCAGTGGATATTCATTTATTTATTTGTGCATATCACTTTCAAAGTTCAGTTGGTAACAATTACGATTGACGATCGATGTATGTGAATAGTTTGTTACTGTTCCAATATTCCTAAAACGTACCTCATTAAATTCAACGATATTAAGGCTTCATATCATATTGTACTAACTATTATGATCAAGAACAGATTATGGAATATAATAGCCATTGAGCATCTTAGATCAAAGTGAAAGTGGTTTAATTGCGTTAATTAATAATGTTACGGTTTTAGTTACTACCGGTAAATTTAGTTCTATTTAAGTATCTTTATAAGATCGATTAATCGAGGTGAGTGATCGCAATGTTTGACATTATGGTTAAATTTGATCAGTGGCGTGCACATAGATTATGAATAGGGTATGCAAAGTGAGTGACACTAATCTCAAACACAATAAAAATTATCTACATTTTTGTCAAATTGAGTGTGCTGTTTATGACAGCAGATGGCATATGGTTTCAAATCTGTAGAGGAAAGTGGGTGACTTAGATCATTTAATATGTTGGCGATTTTCCGTCTACACAGAAAAACACTTGCTTGTTTCTAAACACTGCTAAAACCCAACCGTTTACAAATGCAAATATATAAATAACACTTTTACAAAAGGCCAAGGAAAAAATCCTAACAAGAAATCCCCCGACGTCCCGCAATTCATTCACGGAACGATCCGGCCACTACAATAGGTGCTGTGGAGACAAAGTGGTTAGGAAAAAAAGGAGCCCCTAAAGTGCATCAGAATCTTGCAGAGTTCCTCACAAAGACTTTTAAACGCAAAAGTACGTAAGTTCCAAAAAATATTAACTGTACTCGGTGAGCTTTTAGTTCTTTTATCGTGTCGAAATGTCTTAGAGGATTTAATGTTCTGGGCGGATTCTTTTTACATTTAAAGTTTCATACAAAGTGAAGAGTTAAAACTTTTTGTAAGATAAACTGAAAGCTGACCTGTTTGGGTAGTAAAGTATACCAAAGTTATGGTATAAGTTATATCCGATTTCTCACCCTTAATGCATATTTATATACATCCAGGTTTTAAAACAACCTTACAAAGAGTAAAATCTGTAAGTTTTGTAATCAGTCCGATTATTTGTTCAGCAATTCAAATCCGATGTTATCATAAAAACTATGAGCCAGCTCGAGAGGAGTGATGCAACGGCTTCAAAATAGAATCCCCACAGGCTTCAACCTGAGGGGATAAAATGAGGAATGAAAACTAAACCTAATGAATAATAATACTTTTTAACATGGGCGAAGCCGCGAGCAAAAGCTAGTACTATATGATATTTGTTGCGGGTCTGCATTTCAAGGAAAACTGTTCAATATGGATAATATACGGTGATCTTCTACGGTAATTAAATTGTCCTATTAAGTCAATTTAATGTGCTTACAAGGGCAACCACAAAGAGTATTTGAACCGTTTGGCGTAGTTCCAAGACTGAGATACCGCTTCTGCCAATCTCAGATGAGGAAATGAGGTGAAATGTCTTAATTTCAACTACTAAGTGTAGCTGAGATCTCTTGGCTTTGAAACAGCATCAATTTTTCGTATAACAAATTGTCAGTGTTTAATTTTCTCATTAGTTTCCCTTCAATGTTATTCAAAACAATACAACACAAAAACAGTAATAAAATATCAACATACATTCTTGACTGTGTCATATATGTACACAAAAATTACATGTATTTTCATAAAAGTCATATAATCATAGTTTGAACACTAGGAACAAACCATAGCAACAAACACAAACTTGCCATTCCAAATCTCAGATTGCATAAGGTCGGGATCTCATTTGTGGGATTAAGCATTTAAATTTTTCATAATCTTCCACAAAATATAATTGATTTACCCCTGTATAAGTTTAAGTTTCATGTAAAGTCGATTTTAATAAAAAAGCTTCTATAGTATCGAAGATTATATAAATAATAAAAACTCATCATCATCATCATCATCATCAGCTCATTAAACGTCCCCACCGAGGGGCACGAGCCTACCCGTATAGGGTGATTAGGCCTTAGTCGTCCACGCGGGCCCAGTGCGGATTGGACGACTTCACACACAACCTTCGAATCTCTTCGCAGGCGTGCATGAAGGTTTCCTCACGATGTTTTCCTTCACCGTAAGAGCGTCGGATAACGTACATATATTTTTTGAAAATACATTGGTACGTGTCGGGATTTGAACCTCAGCCCTCCCGGTAGGAAGGCGACAGTCCACACCACTGAGCCACCGACGCTCTAAAATAAAAACTCATGGACATGTTGATCTCTACGCCTGCTCTACTATTTTTTTATCATCTATTTAGATCTATATAATACTTAACTGCTTAATAATACTTTTGTAGATTATATTTTTACTAATAATTAATATGATAAAAATTGTGAACATAAATTGCTTTATATAATTATTTTGATTACAAATGATTCTGTACTAAACACAAACTTTTTGAAAAGAGTAACTACTGAGTTTCTTGCTGGTTTCTTCTCAGTGGAAAACTAGCTCCTGAACCAGTGGTAGCTTATTTGACATTCATAAGTGTTCTGTAAGGACTTTGACTGAATAAACACTTTTCATTTTCATTTTCAACACTTCATGACCAAAAAATTTCAACCCTTTAGAATGTCACTATAGCATGGTTGGTGGACAGTTCACAATAAAAAGTTGTTATAAGTTTTTCACTTAAAAGGTATTTATAAATATATTTACTCAGTATGATATCTTGGTATGTAACCATACCACACTTACCATTTAGCAAACCACACAAACATAGGCGCATATACGATGATTAGCTTAAGTTACCGAAAACGCTAATATTCCTAAACTCAAAATATCTTTATTCAAACAAATCTTTTACAGATACTTTGAATCGTCAAATGTTATTATTATTATTTTTTGACTGTTCGGAATAAGTAGGATCTTCGAGAAGAGCCGGCAAGAAACTCGGTAGTCACTCTTTTTAACTTTTTATATCATTGGTTACAGAGTTTTGTCATTTACCTACACGTAACTTTACAATAATTTATAACAAAGTTTTTGTAACTAGAACACTATGTGCAAGATCACACATCTTTATCCGATAAATATTCGTCTATTGTATTATAACCTTAATTCATAGGATTTAATCCTTAATTTATTTTAATTTATATACAAGCTGATTAATTTAATTGCATAGCATAGCTTATAAAACCCGAGACCTCGAACCAGAAAATTATAAATCCTGAACGTGAGACAAAATTCACACACCTTATTGGTTTCCGAACGAATTATATTAAAATCCCATGCGCGTATAACTTTAATACACTCTCAAAGTGAAAAGGCACAGGTTGAAATTTTTAAATGTAAGTTACCACCATATATCACCGTCTGTGTACACTGGCGTCAAGCAATATGTGAGGAAAAATCTTACTGGCTTAGCCTTGAAAATATAAAACCGAATGCACACTGAAGAGAATAATGAAATAAAATGCGAAATTATGGTATTTCACAGGACAAAGTGACTGAGTTTTAAATTGGTAACCGCGTTTTACATCAACCTCCGGTCCGATGCATCAGTCTATCGGGAAGGAAGCAGTTTAAAGAACACTGGTGGAGGTTGAATGAAAAAATCAGAGTTTATTTGGCGCAAAATGGGGGAGACCTGTGTCCAGCTATGCACTGTAGTAGATTAAATAAGATACCCACTTAGGCCTTTAATTTTTGGAGTATTTTGGGTACTTATAGGCTTTTTTTAGCATCATATGAAAATAATATTGGTAATAAAAATTTATTTACTGCCTGCAAGACCTAATACTAAAATAAATTGACGAAAGTGCGAAGCACCGATAGTAGTGCTAAAAATAATTCATAGAACTTGTTAATCTGTATTTAATGGAAATTGGCTCATTCCTGTACATAATCTTTTTAAGTGGAAGAGGTTTGATCTAACGATGCACAAAATCATATCTCGATTGGACGATTGTTTTCTGTGGGCTCAAAATATTTCTAGCTTAATTGTACCTACACAACTTATCATCATCATCAGCTCATTAAACGTCCCCATCGAGGGGTACGAGCCTACCTGTACAGGGTGTTTAGGCTTTAGTCGTCCACGCAGGCCCAGTGCGGTTTGGCCGACTACACGCACAACCCTTGCTTCTTTTCGTAGGCGTGCGTAGGTTTCCTCACGATGATTTTCTTCACCATAAAAGCGTATTATAAACGTACAGATAATTTTCTAAATTCGTAAAGACGTTGATACTTGGTGGTATTTGAACCTGCACCCTCCAGAGCAGAAGGCAACAGTCCACACCAATGAGCCACCGAAACTAGTAGTTCTATCTAATAAATAAATCTAATAATTAAATAAAAAAATAGTAAGTTGAAAAGAGACCAGTATGAACGCGTCCGAAACTTCAATGCGGATAACTTGACATGCAAAATCGTTTGTTACTCAGCCAATCCTGGGCACATGCCCTTATGAAAGGGGTTCCACAGGTGTGGGCCTAAAAGGTTCTATATATCATTAGCCTGTGACAATATTGCGGCAGACTCGGGTGACCTTTTTTACTTTGTTACGAACGCTACCTGGAAGGACCAACAATCTCCAAGTTTCACCTCCGATCAGGTTTATTGTGCGAATTGATTTCGCATTTGTAAAGGCAAGGGACGGATATAGACCATTTGGATTGTAGGAACGGGAAAGGGCTGCTGTAGAGTTGCGTTGTATGATTGCGATATTGAAATTTGTAATTTGTATACAATTCAAGTGTGCGGGTGTAGGCCGTGCCATCGGGTCAAATGAGGATGACATTAACAGACCGTGTGATTATAATAATAAGGTATAAATAAGGTTCATGAATATATTAATATTTTCAATGCAGAAAATCAGCAAATTTTTCGTAAGTCCATTACAAAAACCCTCAGCTATAAAGGGCATATTACTTTTAGCTCAAGCTACAGCATCAAGATTATTGCTTCTGGATATCAAAGGTTTACTCGTAATGCTCCGAATATCTTTTACTGAGATTCTATTTAGATTACGTCACGTCTTACTTAACACGCCGCCAAACGTAGACCTTATGAGGCGGTATATAACTGTTTCAACGTTTATCTTGTAACTTCTACTCTGTTTATTCATTCAATATGACTTACTTAGATAAAACAGAAGCAGTAAAATACCGGAAAAAGAAATACTTCATTGTGTGCCTTACGCAACAAACTAAAGCATTTATTTTTTTCTTTTATTACATCAGTTTTACCTTAGTGGTTTTTTGTACCTTAGTGTTTTTATATTGTAACAATTTTTTATATGGTAATTATAAATAAATAATATGAATTTCATAAAGAAACTCTACAATTAAATACATAACGCATACCACGGAACATCAACGTCATGATACCATGACACTGGTTTTCCTACTTACCTACTCGAACTAGATTAAATAATAGCTTTTTACTAAATATGTACTATTTTGTCAACCATCGGAAAGATGAGGAATCGGATGGGAAACCGAAAATATTACCTTTTTATGTGACAAAGTGTATAGGACGCTCACCTCATAGTAATTGTCACGCCCACAGATTTCCCAATACAGGAGATGGGGCAAGCCGCGTTTAAAGTGCGACAAATGTAAGCTCAACGAGCATACACTGGCTGCCAGTTTACGCTCTGTGAGACGAGTCAAGACGCACGAATATTAGAAGAAATTACCGCTTTTTTCAAAATGCCATCCTGTGCAATTGTAACATGCCATCATCGCAATGAATCAGTAAATTTACCAAGTAATAGAATAACTTTTCGCAGTAGAACCGAAAAGAAATTGCGACACTGGGACTGCCTATAAACTTGGCGGCTTGTCCAGTCTAATTGTATATTCGGATGTCTGTGGTCACGTCTTACCACGACAGAGTGGCATTGACTGCGACCAACAACTGATAAACAGGAATATTGTTATTTTCTTCACTCGTGTATCAAGATTCTAGACCGACTGTTTCAGTTTGTGAAAAAATATGAAACAATTTTAGGCTGATGGCACCGGGTAGGTATGTAAGAATTTTTGACGATATTAAGTAACCAATTCCAGTTGTTTAAAATGCATTCATTACGGTCACTTTTTAAGCTCTAAAGCACTTTATTGTTATGAAATATCAACGAAAATCCTCCCATGATGAAAATGTCAGTGGATATTATTATATTATTTTATGGAAATTAATTAACCTCCCATGTCTGGGGAAAAAATCCTATGTCACAGGTTTGTTCACCCTATACGGGTAGGCTCGTGCCCCTCGGTGGGGACGTTTAATGAGCTGATGATGATGACAGGTTTGTGGCCAAAGCGACATAGTATTTGATCTATAGGATATGATTAGTTTAATGTAAGGAATTTGCGGACGATTCGGCATGTGTTAAGAATTGCAGCCTTTTGAAGCAAAATGTAGGTAAGTGGGTGAATTTGTAGTATATCTAGACTATGATATAATGTATTGGTTATAATTCCGGTGGCCGAGACAATAATTGGGACAGTTTAGACGGCATCATCTCGCCATTGGGCTTTAATTTCAATGGCGAGATCAGTACACTTGCTTAATTTTTCAGTATTTATTTTATTATTATGTTTCCGAAATCCTTAGATTCACGGGTCAAATAGTGGCCCGGCCCTTTGGAAGGCATGTGTGGGGCCGAAGCCAACAGCACAGAGGCCTTTTTTCGAATTTTTAATCTTTGTATGTGTTACACATGGCGGATGCCATCACAGAATGCACAATATGATACAACCCATGATGACCCCCGCCAGGTGTAAAGACTATTGCAAATATATGAAAACTACGATACCGGGCTATGGAATTGTGTTTTAGTGGTCTGGATAGCTGGGTTATGGTTTTAGGTTTTATTAATAAAACCTTTATGAGAACTTTTTAGCATTTACTAAAAACGTAATACCTACTTGTTTTATGGCTCTGAACTTTTATTGAACAGAATGTATCATTGGTCGGCGTGGAAATCATAAGGTGACAGTAAGCAGACTTTTGAGGTCGTAATTATAAGAAGCCCATGGATACATACAGACCGAGAGGTTATTCTGTTGAATCAAATCTATATATTAATCTTATTATCAAATTTAAAAAGTTTAATCCTGATTTTCTCTTATAAATATAACCTTCCAAAACGTTAACCCAAAACCAACCAGTGGTTTATTGTACTAATCCTCAGATGAAATGAGATTTATCGAAAATCTATTTTGAGCTTTCTCAATATAAGTCTGGAAATATCTTCAATTATAATCTTAAGCTATCCAATAAAATATGTTAACTGATCAAACAACTTTAAATTATGGTTCCTAAGAGTACCTCTAAAAGTAGATTGAAGCTGACATACAGTTCTACCCAATTTTATGTCATCATCAGCTCATTATACGTCCCCACTGAAGTGTAAGAGCCTGCTTATATAGGGTGTAAGTCATATATCCCGATCTTCCGCTATTCTCAACAATACATTCATCTTTAAAAGTTGATAGTCTCCCAAGCTAAGCATGCTATGATTTGTTCTACATACTAGAAACTTATTCTCCAATGGTCATCTGTCCATCGACTTACATGACTGGCCCACATCCACCTGTACTATAATTTCTGATGTTCTCCTTGAGAAAATCCTTAAGCAAAGCTTTCTGCATTCACTGTGAAAAGTTTTTGAAAACTTGTGAACAAATCATGCAGTAAGTGACCCTGTCTCAGCTGCCTTTGTTATATAGTTGGCAAAAAGGTAATTCAAGACTCCGTTATGATAGGAAAATTACAGTATAGAGTACTGTATACTCCTTAAATGTGGAACAAAGCAAGGATTTGTTTTTGTGGGATCTACCATAACTTACAATTAATCAGAAACATATTTTTCTCCAGGCTGTTAAATTATCAACCTTACCAATGACTTTCGGGTAAAGTTATGCTGCCTTCCGACCTGTAATCATATTAGTGAATCAAATCTATATATTAATCTTATTATCAAATTAAAAAAAGTTTTCATGAAGTTTAATCCTGATTTTCTCTTATAAAAATAACCTTCCAAAACGTTAACCCAAAACCGTTGTTTTGAAAAGAGTAACTACTGAGTTTCTTGCTGGTTTCTTCTCAGTGGAAAACTACCTCCCGAACCAGTGGTAGCTTCATTTGACATTCATAAGTGTTCTTTAAGGACCTAAACTGAATAAACACTTTTCATTTTCATTTTCAACCAACCCGTGGTTTATTGTACTAATCCTCAGGAAAAATGAGATTTATCAAAAATCTATTTTGAGCTTTCTCAATATAAGTCTCGAAATATCTTCAATTATAATCTTAAGCTATCCAATAAATTATGTAAACTGGTCAAACAACTTTAAATTATGGTTTCTAAGAGTACCTCTAAAAGTAGGTTGAAGCTGACATACAGTTCTACCCAATTTTATGTCACATACCTTATCATCATCAGCTCATTATACGTCCCCACTGAAGTGTAAGAGTCTGCTAATATAGGGTGTAAGTCATATATCCCGATCTTCCGCTATTCTCAACAATACATTCATCTTTAAAAGTTGATAGTTGGATAGCAAGCTAAGCATGCTATGATTTGTTCTACATACTAGAAACTTATTCTCCAATGGTCACATCCACCTGTACTATAATTTCTGACGGGTAAAGTTATGCTGCCTTCCGACCTGGAGGGCGCAGGTTCAAGTCCCGCCACGTACCAATGTCTTTTCGAATTTTCGAAATCATATGTACGTTTATCCGCCTCTCTAACGGTGAAGTAAAACATCATGAGGAAACCTGCGCACGCCTACGAAGACATTCAAAGGTTGCGCGTGAAGTCGGCCAATACGCACTGGGCCCGCGTGGACGACTAAGGCCTTTACAAGTAGGCTCGTGCTCCTCGGTGGGGGGCGATTAATGAGCTGATAATAATGATCTTGTTTAATAACACAACTAAATAGTAATGGTTGTAACATATCAGAAACTAGAACTAAGCAGGCAATCCTCTTTAATTATAAATTATGCTCCAACTATTTGTAAGATCCTTTCTTGGTATCCAACAATGCCTCGTTAATTAAAGTTGACGAGGGTACTGAGTAAATACACTATGTAACTTAATATGTGCTGCCCTATTTCATATATTTGCACAAGAAATATAAATGATAAAGGTTTTTTTTATTTATTACTCAAAGCGAATGTAAGTCATTATAAATTACCATTAGTATATAGCTATAATAATAAATATCACTGACATTCACACAGCGCCATCTAGCCGCAAGTTAAGCGAGAAGCTTGTAGTATGGGTGTTAAACTACGGATAAACATACTTATGTATGCGTTTTTTGAAAATGCATACATATTATACCTACATAGAAACACCCAGACCAGTACAAACGGACATGTTCATTCACACAAATGTTTGTACAGCCAGGTGATGGTGAGGGAACGAACCCGAAACCCTTGGTGTAATAGCCGATGTCTCAACCATTATAGCAGATGGGTATTAAAATGAAGCACATATATTAAAAAAATATTGGCAACCAAATTTCGTATTGAAAAAATACCGAGCATGTGCTTGATATATGTATATTAAACTTAAAGTCGTCTTGGAAGGTACCACCGCAGTGGCCGATAAAGTCCGTAAAATAGGAGTGTTGTACGCTTATATGTTTCGGGATGAGGGCACTGTAGCTAGTAAAATTACCGAGACCTAACATATGACACAAAGAAAGAAAGAAAGAAAAAAATCTGCCTTCAAATAAATCTGTTACAGATACTCTTGAATGTTAGAGATACTTTTGAATAGTCAATCTATTATTATCATATTTTTTTGTGACTCTACCACCGGTTTGGAATAAGCAGGATCTTCGAGAAGAGCCGGCAAGACACTCGAGCAATTTTATGACAAAAACAAAGTTCAAACATTAAAAAAAAACGAATGTATTAGGGGTTTCAAAAAATGAACTCTTACCAAGTCTCCACCCAAAACCGAGTATACAGTAAGGAACGTACCATTGAACGTACATTTGTTAACTGAACAACGCTAAATTATACGTTCATTCGCGACGTGACTCCGTGGCAACTTATTTAATCTCGTTGCTGTCAATACCTCATAACGTTACTGTATCAGCATTCCGGGTGCATCAAAGAATGGCGTCTAGCCTTACCGCCGGATCCGGTTGGGGGCTGAATTTAATATGCGGAGCGGATTCGAGATATTTTACTTCTGGAAGCGGCTTTCTGAATTTTTTTAAGGTACAGAGTCTGCAGGAAGATCTGACGCTCAATAAATGGTAAGTGATACGCCCGACCATGATAGAGTGGCATTAATTAAAGGATAAGTGGCATTAATTAAAGGATAATAACAACTGAGAGAAAGTTAATATTCGTCCAATGCCACTCTGTGCCCGTCACCGACTTAGGTCTCTTATACCCGGTAATTTTACTAGCTACGGGGCCCTTATTCCGAAACATATAAGTGCTTAACACACCTATTTCACAGGACGAAATCTGGCTCTGCGGTGGTACCTGCCTAGACGACTCAGTATCGAGTCTTCCATCTAGTTATGTTATTCTGGCTACATAGGTATTCTTGCGAACGTTTTTTCTTAGGCCAATTAATCCAATCTATATATTTGCTTTTTTAGTTGGCAGTTAAATCCACTAATTTGAATATAGTAAAGCGTACGCTAAGCTCGCGACACGGTCTCCATTCCAGAACTTATGCTGTTCTCCATTCCAAAACGTTCTCTAACGGGTATCGTTTTGCGGCAAGTTATGAGTGATTGTTCCGAATGATGACGTGGAAACTCCATTAATTTTCTATCTATTTCAAATTATATTAAAATTTAATATAGTCACAATGTATTAAAAATTGGCGTCTTGTGTCAAAAATAAGACAAATTGTCATAATACATAACATACAATTCACAAATTAAGTTAATTTTAAGTTTACAACAATAATTTTATGTATAGTTTCATTTGCTTTTTTCTTAAAACGCCAATGGACCCCTACTGATACTTTTGTTTCTGTAGTCATTTTGTGTCGTTATCACATATGACAGCATATGCATTTACAATATAATCTGTATTTTATACCGTTTTTACACATTACTTATCGCAAAAAATATAACATTGTCATCATCATCAGCCTACTCCTGTCCTCCGTTGAACATAGGCCTCTCCAATAACACGCAACATAAATCTGTCTTTCGTTTTTCGTTGCCAATGGCTACCAGCTGTATTACAGATATCATTACTCTATGTTGCCGGAGGTCGCCCCCACACTACGCTTTCCAAGACGACGCCTCCACTACAGAACACGTTTACCTCAACGGCTATCGGTTCTACGATAAATGTGTCCAGCCCACTGCTACTTCAGCTTGCTTTTTCTTTGGACTATGTCGACAACTTTGGTTTTCTGACGTATCACCTCATTTCTGATTTAATCCAGCAAAGAAACTCCGAGCCCGTTCAAAATTCTATATCGTATTCAAAATAACTTGGTTTGAATTCAACTCATTTGCCAAAATGCCGCTTCTTTTTACTTTATCTATTTGTCACACCTATGACTGTAGTATCTATTTTACTTATTCCGATATGTTAAACCGTGTACTGTGAAGAATAAAGGCGGTTTTTCGTGTGTGGAACTCCGTGTGAGATTGCAATTTCCCACAAGTTGGCATGGAACGCTGCAGCCTGTAATGCCTTTGGATATATTGAATTACAATATGGTCCTTGTCAATGCGGTAGCCAGTTATTGTGACTAAAAGTGCAGGCTGATTTAGAAATTTTAGACACTATACGGAAATATATTGTAATAAAAAAAATAAAAAAATGTTTAATTAGCAATATTTTTTACCTTAAATCTTCAAATTTGGAACCTCCATATAAGCAAGATAAGGCTATGTTAGGAGGTTCTGTTGAGTTAATGAAGTTCTATTTAAAGAAATAATGCGTAGTGTCGTGTCTTTGGATAATTAAAACTCATATTATTGTATTAGATTGGATGGAAAAAAGCAGAAGTTTTACTTGATGTTGCAATGGTTGCATGATTGCACGGTTACAATCCGGTGCAATAAAAACTTTGTGTGGGTGGAATGTTTTTTTGTATTATCCTTGGTGTTCCTAATATAATATGACCACATTGGACATATTTTTACAATATAAAATTTACATTAAAAGGCCGTGATAGTCCACTGCTTGACGTAGGACACTTTGCTATATACTCATGTATGTTCATAGATTAAGAATGTTAATAATTTAGATACAAATAGTACAAATCCTTGCTTAACTTTGAGCTAGACGGATGTGAAAGACACTAGTTATTTATCAAAAAGAAATGAATAGTACAATTATTGTGTTTCAGATTGGATATATAAAATTACTGTGAGTCATTAAGAAAAAACTGGATGCATTCAAAATAAAGTTGAAGTTATTCAAGCCTTAAACGTCCCCTCTATCACTGATCAAATTCATTACCGCTTTACTGTGAACAGCGAGATCTAAGCTAGTTAATTAATTGCATAGCTCTCAAGAGATTTTTCCACTTATCCCTCAGTTGTCTCCCTTAAAGCTAGGATATTTTTTTACTTTTACACAATCCGGGGATAAGTTGACTTCACTGTGCCTCGACAAAAAGGGCTTGGCAGTCAAGCGGGGATTACAAATAGGTCAGTTAAAAACGTTGGAAGTTACCTTTTAACATACTTTTAATAAAAACAAACATACCCTTACTGGCGGGGTTATGGACATAAATATTGATGTGGGGCTGTTAAAATAAAACATTTTAATATTCAGAGTTTTCTTCTATTTTTGTTTTGCTTATTCCAATATAATACAGAAGTTTTCATTGTCTTTTCAGCGAATGTATCGTTATCGTTTAGAGCTTCTCTTCCAAATTTTTTCATTTTAAAAATATTTCTCGCGCAGATGAGTTTAGGAAATAAAAATTAGAAACCTTACGTTTTGGTGTTGATAGGCTGGAATGGTTGAATAAAGACATATTTTTAAGTTATGCTTCTGAGTTTGTGAAATCCTTAATTTTTTAAATAAACAACTTAATATGAGTTACTGTTCTACCTACCAAGTTTCCAATTCGCAAAGCTTAAAACATAAGGGTTGTTTGCTATTTGGCAATGGAATCTTAAAAACGCTCCTTCAAATTAAATAAAGTACCAGAAATGTACAAATTTAATGGAGTCAGGCGGACGCTCTTTGCCCGTGGAATGCATCTAGTCTTGTTTACTCATTAGCGGGCGGAATTACGTTGTGAAGTTTAGCACCGACGAGCGCGACGCCTTTGTGTGAGGTGAATTTACCTAATTATAAAAGGCATTGCTACATTTACTTATGCCAGTTATTGTTAGCAGATGGACTAATGGCCTGGTGGCGGGAAGCAGATGGATGTCAACTGCAAGGTATCGGTCCATGTGGAAGTCATAAGGGGAGGCCTTCGTTTAGCAGTGGACATTTTAGTTTGTAATGATGAGTTATTTTCGGATATTCAGCAAGCAAAAAGCTATGATACAGTGAAAACGCTTATCACTGTATTGTGGACAAAAATACGACCCAGCCATAAATCATAAAACTACTCAAATGTAGTCCCATCTCAGATGAAAAAGAATTGAAAAAGTTCGTTTTGTCACAAGGAGTATGTGTAATTTTTGGCTCTTCTCTTCGGCGTAACTTCATCCGCTATTATTTCCCCTCCATTTTCAAACATTCCGGTAGATACTCCGCTTTCTTCATTCTGCCATCACTACCGCATTCTCCAAGTCGTAAGTCCATCGAGTATCCTTGTACAAATCGTCTAAAGTTATAATAATAAGACAATACTGTTGCAAAGTCATGGCTTTAAAGAACTACCATACTATGCTCCCTAAGGAATTTACATTCCAAATTTTAGTTTCTTGCTTCCGTAATAAGTGAGTTGTTTGGCAATCGGAATTTCACAATATACAAAAACGCACCGTATCTATTCAAACACATTATACAAGTTACAACATTCTGTCCTAACAAAGTTTAATGGAAACCAGTTCTATTGTTCGCGGCAGAAATTAAAGTTGCGGAAAGTATTGTAGTTTATGTTCAGAACGAAACCCGTTTAATACGATGTAATGATACTCATACAATGTTAGAAATAAAAAACTGCTTGGCACCGAAGTTATTAAATAGTCCGGAATTAATTACAACTAAGGTCAAGTGTACCAGAATATCTTGGAAAAAAGGGCGGTGCCCTTGGTCTTGCATGGGACTGCATTAGGTTGGCAAATAAAGGCTAACTTTTGTTACATCATGATAAGTTTTAGAAGGCTGAAGTCGATTAACATAATTAAGTCGGCCACTTTCACAGAATTATAAAGTTAATAAATTTAGTTCTACGGCTCATTTCAGCTCTTAGACTGTAGAGACACACCTAACATAGCCCTTTTATACATTCAGGCAACCTTGAACTTATTCAAAAGGCCCTTTGTGACCCTTAGTTGACACCACATTCGCTTTCAATGTCATATAACGAGGAGCGAACCTAGCAAGTAGCGTACAATTCTCTAGCGACATGTCAACATAAAGAGAAACTACTTGGTGGGAAACGGTTCGAAATCCCTCTGATCTTTTAGTAAGACAAAGAAATTATATTTATTTACCGTAAACAATAATACACAAACGGACGTTTTAAAATACGGATAGAGTCTCGCTGACAGAAAAAAGTGTGTCAAAATGCGGCCAGTTTTGTATAGAACACCATAAAATATTAAGACTTTTGACGCGCACCATCAACAGAGCCATAGGTTATGTTAGAAAAAGCATCTAAAAAGTGCATGGTTTGTGTTGGGTAATGGTTTAAACCATTGTAAATAAAAGGAAAACAATCTAGAAATTACGTGTCATAGGTAAATGAACAAATCGGTTCCATGTTTTTAGTTTAAAACCATAGAGAGACTCACCTGATGGTAAGTGATTCACCTGACAATGTCGGAGCGGCTTTGATTGAGACCAACAACTGATAAACAATTATTGATCTCTATCAATGCTTGTTTATATGTTAGGTCTCTTATACCCGGTAATTTACTAGCATCAGTGTGTGTCCCGAAACACAAAATCAATGCCTCTTGTGTAAAAATTATCATTGCAATCATAATTATTCTGCGCACAGCGACATCTTTATTTCATATTGACCAAGGATTAATCCACGATTTAAAATAATTGTAAATAATTCAATATAATGCTACCGTAATCTCTTTCACAAATGAAAATTAATCTGGCATTGGTATCAGTCAAAGAATGAAGCGGAATTTGGATTTTGTTTTCGTTGGATAGATTTGTTTGTACATCATACAAACTGCCATAAGCATTTTCGTTCTTCAATTAAAATTAATAAAATATCACCTTTGCTTATATCTATTTGTTATTAACCGAAACAAAAAATAATCCCCCAAAATTATGAATTGCGAAGGCCCTTGACCTGCAGTGACATTTTTAGCTATTATTGAAGATTACTCACTTAAATTTGTTGAATTTATAAATTGAAAGAGGGCACTAGATTGCTTACCTTATGGTAAGCGATATCTACATATAAAAATCCTAATCAAGAGTCATACCATTGACGACCCAATTTTCTCATATCACTTTACTATGTCCAGCAGTGGACTGCGATAGGTTGAATAGGATAGGATAGGACTTTACTAGTGGTAGACCCGAAACGAAGTCGTTTAGGTAGGTACACCGAATTGCCAGATACCGTTCCGTAAAACAGGAATGTGTTGACTGTGTTTCGGGATAAGGCTACTGTACGCTGGTAAAATTACGCGGTATAAGAGACTAATATGTGTCGTCTCGGGTAACAGGCGCAGAACAGTGTTGACGCAGTTCATACTCGTCTACTGTCTTCGTCCGACCGGATGCTATTATCAATTCCTTCAACACCGCATCTGCCATGGTCGAGGCGTATCAATCACCACCAGGTTAGCGCATTGACCGTCCCGTTCACGTTATGACTAAAAAGCTATGCGTGCGTGAAGGCATGTGATCTACAGTAGACATTATATTACGACAATTATATTGATGTAACATAGCTTGACTGGAACATAAGTCATAGTCCTGGACGGTCCCAGAACTATGCTAATATTTATGTATACTGCAGTTATAACTGTTACTTGTAACGCGTAAGCGACCAATCCGCATATCGCTTACATTTCACAATACTTTGTGGCACACACTTATGTGCAACCACGTTAAAATTAATCGTCCCAGCATGGATTGTTAATTTTTATTATTATACGATAAATAAGTGTGTGAAAATGCTTAAACAGGCAACCACGGTAGCCGCAAATGGACAGTTATATAAATAAGGTAGATGTTTGCTTCATGTTTGTAAGTCTGGTTAAGCTATTTGGCATGATTGGGCCGGCTTGAACAGATACTATCATCGTCATCATCATCAGCTCATTAAACGTCCCACCGAGAGGCAGAGCCTACCGTATAGGGTGATTAGGCCTTAGTCGTCCACGCGGGCCCAGTGCGGATTGGACGACTTCACACACAACCTTCGAATCTCTTCGCAGGCGTGCATGAAGGTTTCCTCACGATGTTTTCCTTCACCGTAAGAGCGTCGGATAACGTACATATATTTTTCGAAAATTCGAAAACACTTGGTACGTGTCGGGATTTGAACTTTAGCCCTCCCGGTAGGAAGGCGACAGTCCACACCACTGAGCCACCGACGCTCTACACAGAACAGATACTATGGCCTTGTAGAAAACCTGTTTGCTTTCTGCAATATAATAAAAGCCAATTATTGTTTTTCTTATCGTTTTCTTTAAGGATTGGATAAAATCTCTAGGAATAAACCTATTATTTAAACGCCTGCAGTATAATACGTACAGAAATAAAAACTGACGACCGGATTTTAAAGCAGTATCCAATAAGGCCGGGGTAAGTTGCTGAGCAGGCTGACTTGTATAAAGCCTATAAAGCTTGTGACACACGGAAGTCAGAAAATAAGACCGAATCTCAAAAAAGATATTAAATAAACGTATTAATTTTTGAATGTATGTGGGATTTTCTTTAGTTTTGTTTTTAAATTATATTTATCTGTTTCTATGACCTCCTCATATGGATTTGTGCAGCATATTAAAAGTTGATGATTATTCTACAGTATCTGTTAAAAAAAAAATTTTGTGATGTTTATTTTATGAAATAGTCCATGTAATATTGAATGTCACTGGTGACGACAATATTAAGTTAGTTTCCAGTAATATCACTGTGGGTGTCTCATTGTATAGCCCGAAATATATTTTTACCAAAAACATACGGAGATCTAGGTAAATTGACGTTACCTCGCAGATTACAATGTACAAGATCTCCTTCGGATAAAATAATCAATATTTTTATTTCAAATTCATCTAAGAAAAATGCCTTAATACATCGATTTAAAAACAAACCAGTGCTAGTTTACGTTAAGTTTGTAACGAGCGCAGTCCGCAACTTCGCAAAGCAATATTTGAAAAGTTATTGGTGCGCGATGCCCTCTTTTGAAAGTTTTTTTATTGAACGTGGCCGCGCTGTTGCAGATTTCATATAATGTTTATTTTGTGAAGATAAATAAAATATATACTAACAGCTCTAATATAAGAACAAACCACTGTAATATAAATACAATGCTTAATCTCAAGTATATATTTTGTTTAGCACATGCAAGTACACTTAGTTACATTTTTCGTATAGTTTAGTTAAAAAATTAACAGAAATTGTTTTTTCAGTTTTCAGAAATTGTGTTTCCGCTTTTCAGAAATTGTATTTCGGTTCTTTTTCAGAAATTAATTTTACGATTCTTCAGAATTTGGTCTGACATTACCATTCCCAATGCAGGTTACACGCCATTCCACATGGTCCGTGTTACCATCTTTCTAAGGAAGCATTTGGGGGCATAACAAAACAAAGGAACTTGATATATTTTGGTGACCTATCTATCATTGGGATAGTTGCTTTTTGCACAATCATCCACCAACCCGTTTTCTACTAGCGTTCGAATATTCTGTTAAATTAAGAAAAACAATGATTTAATTACGTTTCATTAAAAAAATATATATACTCATTCGGTAGAAAATAATCTTGCACTGGTGAACAATCTTTGATATTGTGAGCTCTGCAAAGGATTGTCTCTAAGAGGCGTTGCCCCAGTGATTTCAGTCCACTGAGTCTGAAGCGAGTATTTCGTATGTACCAGTCAAATCTATGGCATAATGAGAGTCAATGTGAAGTCGTCTTTATAACTTTTTTAAATAAGTCAATCATATGGTAAATAAATTACGAAATGACGTAAGCGCTACCGGCATATATAGCTGAGACATGGACACTGACTCAGTCATTAGTTACAAGGTTAAAGTCACGCAACACATTTCTCTCAGGGCTGAAATCTGAAATTATGGTATTCACGATAGAACTAAAGTTACCAACATTGCTAGCACATTTGCATAGCAAATTGAAGTGGCAAGGTGCCGTTCACGTATGTCGCAGAACTGATGGCCGTTGGAGCAGACGAGTTCTAGAGTAGAGAAAGAAAACGTCTTGGTTATCGTAGCGTGAACGCCCGCCGGCCCGATGGACCGACCACTTGCGAAAGGTCGCTGGTGGAGACTGGATGAGAATAGCGGAGGACCCGGATATCTGGCGAAAAATGGGGAGATGTATGTCCAGCAGTGGACGGCAATTGGTTGAAGAGAGAGTAACTAGAAATATGTAATGGAACTGTTCATTCAACAACGAAAAGTAATTCCTGTTTTATTTCCTTTTGATCACTTCTGTGCAATTTTACTATGCACGCCATGTTTTTTCAGTTTTTTTTTCTCGGCTCTGTAGACAGATGCAAGCCAAATATTTGGTTACTTTCTATACAAAAACTGGCCGAATTTTGACATAATTCTGCTGTCAGCGAGAATTCGTCAATTTTTTTATATCCGTCCATGATTTATAATAATATATGTAAGTCGGTAGGTACCTAAACAAAAAAAAACTCACATCTTTCTCACCCAATTGCAATCTGTCCTGCAAATTCAAGCTATAAAGTCCTTCAACCCATTTTAAAATGTCGTTCGTAGCATTTGGGAACGTTCGTGAACTGCTGTGTTTTGTTTTATACTTAAAATTAACACTCGCGCTGATTAACCCTTAATTAGATATGGGGATAACAGACCCGCCATGTTAGCGTTTTATCATAGCGTTCCCCTTGATATTTGTTATGATTTCGGTATTGTTCAATTTAAATAAGTTATTTGAGTATGTTAGAATTAACGAGCGTTCTACGGTTGAGTTGAGATTGTAGAAAGTGCTTGTGATTTGTTGTTCGTTGTAACTTTGTTTTTATTTGTATATTTCGTATTAAAATTGGTTACGTTAAGGATGCCAGGGTTTCCATAGAAAAACTGCCTCGCATTTATAAAGGATTTTTAACTTAATTAATTGACTCATCTAAAATGCCGTTCTGTAACATTTGTGACCGGCCACTGTGACTTCAACTAGGATCCTCGTAAGCTCCATCTTACGTCATTGTTATATAATAATACTTCCCACTGTGTTTAAGCAGCATCGTTCTGTTTCACATTTTATAGTCGACATATGCTCTAACTTAATTCGACGCGTCAAAGGTTGAAGACACATTCAGTAGCTGGGGAAATATCCCAGTGTTGCCCAACTATCGATAGTTTAACTATGATAGTTATCAATAGTTGACCTCGGAAATCACCTATCGATAGGCCTAACGAAAATTTCGGTATTATCAATACTATCGATAGTATCGAAGGTTTTGGGAATAGTCGATCGACTGACGAATTGCGAAAGGTCGCTGGTAGTAGCTGGATGAGGAAATCGGAGGTATATCAGGCGCAAGATGGGGTACCTGTGTCAAGCAATAGCCTGCAATAGGTTGAAGAGAAGTCAATTTGACAATAAGCTTCGTTACGATCGATAGGATTGATATTATTGCTTTTAATGATTGCCAAACCTGTGGTATTAAAATATCGATACCATGGATAGGCGTATCGACAGTATTGGTTGCAATAGTCTATCGATAGACTATCGATAGTGGTATATCGAACGTCAACACTGAATATCCCCAAGAATCGCAGGCACCGCGTACGAGCTGGTGTTAATTTATATTCAAATGAGACGCAATCCTATACAGAGCATGGGCGCGTCGCGAAATGAACTCTGCCATTATCAACGTTTAAGAATTTCGAGTGGGATCCATTGCGGATTAATTAGGGATGCGACGGAGGCGTACGTATTCGCACGCCCTGTGATTACAGATAAAGTGTAACGGCGAATGTGAAATTTGATTGGTCTTTAAATTGTGTGACGAAATAAGTAAGGCAGTGAGATGACAGCTAAGCTGTTAGTAAGAGCAGAATGTATAGTAAATTTTGATTTATAATAATAAATTCATTATATTGTGTCAGTTTTAATTAAAACTATTGTAAGACAACACATTTAGCAAAGAACTCTTCCAACCTATCTTTTTATAAGTACTATTAATTTTAACCCGATGTCAAGCGATATGGTAACCCAGGCCTACTGGTCCAGCAGTTGACTGTCACAGACTGAAAAAAATTTAATCTAGAAAGATCATTGTAGACATTTTACATATTATAAAAAGCTTAATACTCGTATTTGTAAGCTAATAATAATTTGCCGCAACACTGTAATTTCCAAACAATACAGTATTTGAACACATTTTAAGAGATTAATGAGCCCTTTATATAACGCGTTAATTAGAATAAATTAACAAGGTCTATTAATAAGCGAGTTAAAGTGGCCGAGCCTTTAATTGACGTAATTAGGGACTTGGAACGGGTAAATGATGCCTATCAAACTTAGAGAGTTTAAAAATATTAAAAACATAGATGAAAAGGTTGGTTTTCTAGTTAAAGACATCAAAGCATGCTCACTTGAATACCTCATTTAGTCAGGCTTCAATAGACTTCTGAAATAATTACTTTTGGAAGTTTTAACAACGCAAACAGATTTGCAAGTTGCCAACAGTTTGTAGAGACATCAAATACACATCTCACAATTGGAGTTCAAGTTTAAATTTTCTTCTAGTGATGTGTTTGGTAGGATATCGATAAGGATATTTAACTACATAATGGTTTCGATTGTCTGTATGATGCGGGTATTGATGTTTTGAATCCTCGGGAGATCATAGCGCTATATTTATTACATTATAAATATTAAAACAGTACTCTAAAGTGCGTTACGGATTCATAATATATATAGACGGTATAGATACTTGCAGGAACAATATTATATAATATTACTACCGGTGTTCAGCTAACAATTAATACTTCAACAATATGAAACTATTTCAATTGACACAGGTATCTCTAATTTGCGCCGGATATCCCATCCTAAGCTTTCCTCATAGAGCCTTCATCGGCGTCGGTCTATGGAGAGTGTCCTACGCTACGCTTGCCAAGAGGCGGTCTCCACTCCAGTATACTATGTATACTATGGCTGCCATTGGTTTTGCGTCATGCATAAACGGCAACTGCGATTAAAATAAAGAAATAAATATCCCCTGACATTCACACCGGACTTCAAACCCCATATTTAGCAAGGAGCTTATAGTTAGGTTATTAAACAATGGATAAACATGCTTACATATTTTTTTATAAATACATACTTATTATACATGGAAACACCCAGACATAGAAAGACATGTTCATGCCCCAATTTGTAATGCCCGGGGATGAACCGAACCTTGGTGTAGTAGCCGACGTCACGACATCACACCACATGGGTCGATAAGTTTTGCTCCTTATAGTTAATTTATCGACATTTATTTAATTATAAATTATCGTAGACAAACATCACTATAGTTACCTAGCAGACTTTGAGACAAGTTGATTCAAGACAGATGTTGCCAAGGTCATTCGTAATTTTGCTTCAGATCAGTTTCTCAGCCAATTCTTAAGGTGAAACAATTCGTCATTAATTTTCTCAACAGAAATTTTGTATTGACCAGGATAAACTAGATTGTATAAACTAAGCGAAAGTTTGTTTCAATATACGGTTTGGTGAATTGATTTGCCTTGTTAATGACATTGCTGTTAAGGGATAATATTCTAAGATTGTATAAACCAAAGGACTTTAGACTAACCGTCAATACGTATTTAATTTTATTGGTATATAAATACATACTTAATATTCACACGACAATGTTATAAAAAATCGGTAATTCCATCATCCTTAGCTTTCAGCGTTTAAAGAGTGACAAACATACGCTTTGTCTCACAAACTTCCACGTTTCCAAAATTTCCAAATGAATAATATGTCGTAGTATATCTGTGACTAGGCTAATGCTTAGTTTGGGGCTAGATAACGCTGTGTGAGGTGATTTTTAGGTGTGTCATATTTGAATTTCAGGAAATGCTCGGACATTTTTGCTACGGAGTGTTCCTCCTGTATTTATAAGTTGAATTAAGATTTTGTAACTGCACAATCTTGCCTTTCATCACTTATAAGATTTTTTATTCTTGTTATAAATTGAAGGAAGCATAGATATGCTAATAACAGATGGTTATTTAAGAAATATTGTAAAATATTACTCCAGTATTACTGATAAAATTTTCTAAGACCGCTTTGTTGCGGGAAGGTATTTCATATTTAAAGGTAATATGAGAAAATATTTTTACGATATAAATGTCATTGAAACTTTTATGGGGGCGTACATAACCAATATTCCTTTTGCTCTTTGATATCATACACAAATTACTTTTCTATATTATAAATAGGTAAGGGGTAGCTTATGACAACGATTCCAGCTGTATGATAAGGAATATTCTGGATTAATATCAATGTTTTGTTTTTGAGATACATAATTATCGGAATATTATTTGTTTTAAATTATTATTTTTATTTAGTTTTGTATTATCTGTGTCATTTTTAGTTTTATGATTATCCTTCGGGTCTTCACTGAAAAACAGCGACCTGGCATGCTCCTAGCGTGCTTGGACATAATGAGCGAGGTCCTATTTGGCATTTTTTTTTCTTGTATTTTGGATATTTTATCCAAATAATCAAATCAAAATCAAAAATATTTATTTACCTTCAAATATCGTTTTACAATAGCCAGTGTCCAGGGACTCCTTTTAAGTATATTATAGATACTTGTAACAGGAGACCCTGCTCTTCGAATAACTTAATTGTGATATTTGTAATTAAACGTATTGACAACAATTTCTTGTATTTTGGATATTTATCCAAATAATGTAATTATAAAATAAATATTTTATAATTTTGTGCTGTTTCTTGCAAATATTAACATTGTTTACGGTTATCATATTTAGAGCAAATATAAATTTTATGAGATGTCTTGAGATCAAGTTTTCAGGTTATAAGGCAATCAGCCTGTCAGCCGAAATGGAAATTAGCTGCTAGTAGTGTCTTCCCAACGATAAATTGTAGATATTTATAAAATGTTCTTAACCGTTCAGGGCATTTCTGAAATGTTTTTAACTATTAACGACATTCGTGAATACCTGAATTAGTGTGAATATTTTAGATAGGAGATGGCTTATCAGCAGTTTGAAAGTTGAGGGAATCTTTAAACAAGTAGTATTAATTAATATCATTACTCAAACGTGACGAATTGAACTAATCTATTGTCAGACGTCTCCTGGAGATGCTATAACAGTCATGTATATATGTGCTTTAAAATAATGATTTCTATATATCTTTCATAGTATATACTTAATTGACGATCGGTGTCAGTTTAACAATTATTTAATTTTCCAATATGCTGTGCTGAAAGGCGTATGCTCGACATTTGAATTTTATATTCTTAGTTTTGGAGACAGATTTAAAACATTACATAAGTATCCAAAACATTTTCCTGCTAATCGACATTCCATAGAAGTTGAATGTTCCCGATTTATTTGTTAGTTTCCTAAGCAAACAGCCGTTTTACCCAACACTCAAACTATTTGTAAATGGCGTCTGTTAGCGATGAATAGAATATGCCAAGGATGAACAAATTAACTTATATTTTGACGTTGATTAATCGTCGAGTTGGTTATTTGTTACGTCGGCTTTCTAATAACGGTAGTCGAGTGCCTTTTGTTTTCTTATGTACCTCTGTATACGGGAAAAGAGATTAATCGCAGTGCCATCGTCATTAATGTTGGTTCGGGCGATTTGACGCCATTTTATATAATTAAAGATGTATAAAAATACATTTTTTGAATTAATAAGATCTGTGGTAGGGTCGGCTGAAATTTATGTATATTGATTTACGCTCAACACAGTTTTCAATATTTCATATTTTTACTGTTCCGCTATCATGAAAATAGTCTTCATCATTGCGCAGAAGGCCGCCATTTGTGGGCATCTTTCGTGAATAGTACTTTACTTCAAATCCGAAAATTAAGAGCTAAAAGAACTAGATGGCGCTGTGTGAATAAAGAGTAAGAAATACGATGTCAGTAATTTAATGAGAATACGCTTTTATTTTAGTACTTAGAAGATTACGGTCCAAACTTTCTCTCAGCTATGTATCGCGAGAAGTCTGTGCCCTGGATTGAGACGTTATATGCTGATAATCATGAAGGCTCATAAAACATCCAAGATCAAAGAATAATTAGGAAATGAAAAGACAAAAGAACAACGCTGTAGTCAATTCCACGGCTGAATTTGAAAAAAATTTGCGTAAGTTAAATACAAGTTTTCCCAAGACGTGGCAAGGGAATCTACAACGCAAACTCTATAATGTTCCACTCACAATAGATTGCGTTTGTGGCTCATTGGTGTGAACTGTTGCCTTTCGATCTGAAGGGTTCTGGTTCTAACCTCACACGTACCAATGTATTTCAAAAATAAATTGGTACGTGGTACCCGTAAAGGGTGTATAAGCCGTAGTCATCCACGCGGGCCAGTGCGGCTTGGCCGACATCCTTTGAATTTCTTCGTAGGCGTGCGCAGGTTTCCTCACGATGTTTTCGAAAAGACATGGTAAGTAGCGGGATTTGAACCTACACTCTCAAGATCGGAAGGCAACAGGTCACTCCAATGATCCACTGACGCTCTTAATTACTAGAAGGTAATAATAAAAACCAAATACCAAAGTGTTAAAAGAATGTTGACAATAACCAAAATCCTGAACTCGACGTGTACGAATATCGACGCCAGTTGAATAGCTAAGATCACAGATATTTTACAGCTGTGTTTTTCAGAATCAAAATAAGACATGCCATTTTCCACCTGTGAAAACAAACAAAGGTATAAACAACGTGCGCCATAATGTCTGCTCATCACGTTATGTTTATGGAATATTAAACAAGAATACTGACGTATATGGATTGATACGTTTGGTCTACTGATACCTCAGTGTCACCTTATTTCTTTCCAGTCAACCCAACTAGATTGACTGATAATCTGGTGAAGGTAATGGTAATTTTGTGAGTCAATAAATGAGCGTTGGTTTCCATAATTATTGTAATAACTACACTCTGGTGCCAAGTCTAGATGAACAATTGATTGGTTATCTACAATGTATTGTTAATCTAAGGGCCAAGTTTATTAATTTGCATCGTAGCAGGGTCTTCATAAAAAGCACCTACTGTTAACCTAGCTATAAAGCACTAGTATTGCCTTTGTATAAGAATTTAAGGGGATTCATCATATATTTTGAAATAGATTTATCATCTGGCGAATTCAACCCATAATGAAATAGTCAATTTGCTATTCGGGACCTCTTCAACCCTAGGATTTCTCACCCTTAGATCAAAACCACCACAATATCGTATATGCATATAACAGCCAAATTTCACTTTGGTTCTATCGAAATCACCGAAATTACCGATCGGAATAAACACATAGATAGTTAACCGCTGTGTAAGTTAGTTTAGTGCTAACCACGACACGAAATCCGGGGTTATCGCTGGGTCACCATAAAACTCGCTCAGATACCGGACAAGGATGATGCGGGGATCTTTTTATTCCTAGCATTGAGATTTATTGATACTAAATGTTTTCGTGCGTTGAAGTCGAAACTGCGTGTTTAGCTGTTCTGTAGTGGGTACTAGTATTTTTTCTGAGTTGAATGTGTTCATTATGGTAATCGGGTGTTGTTGAAATAAGTTTTGACGCTTTTGTTATAGGATTTCAGTGTAAATTGAAATGGATTTAATATAAGTTAATTATTTTGTTTATATGTCAACAATGCATTTGAATGACGATGGTCGCCATGAAAGCATGAAGGAATTTAAAGAAAAATAACGATGATAATTTTATTAGAATTACAGTTTATTTGTGTAGTTACGTATTGTAGAGAATATTTAAATCAGTGTCTTCGTGTGGTCACCCTGCTTGTCGAAGATGGCGCTCAAGTTTTAATTGAAATCCCACTTGGATGCGACTGTGAAATTTTATAGGCCATTATGCTCGGTCTTATCACTAAGGTCGGAAACACTCCAGAGGTAGAGAGGAGCCGCGTAATATAAACTACTTGTGTATGCACTTTGTTTTATGAGTTCAACTTTGGCAATTGTGGCCACTATTTGAAAATTGAGTAAGTGTATGTTCTAGGATTCCTTATTGGTATATTTTTTTTGGAAATTTAGTGTCCTATATTTTTTCTAAACGCTTAGCGAGAATTGGTTACTGTTTTTCAAGGCTTACTAATGCTACGATACTGTTTTTTAGGCATGCAAAATTCCGTAAGTTCAGGAAACGTTTTAAATAATTTCATAGAGGACTGTGCCGTTACAACAATGGGGGTAGAGAAAAGTTCCTTTTTCCATTGAAAACAGCTTCTTCTGTTATATTTATAGCTTACATCACTCTTAAAACCTTCTTTACCTCTGATTTTGATTTGATTTTATGAATATTAATTCATTTTATGATGATATAATTAACTAGTTTCCAATAAATTAATACGCTATAAAATGTATTATTTTGTTTCATAGAACTCAGTACTCTAAATAATTCTCAAATATCATTTCCAGCACTCTAAGAATACAACCGGTCACTGATTGATATCAGATGCTAGTTTATCTCCAAGCGCCTGAATAATACTTCAGCCTAAATATTATCTTGAAATCTGAAGAGGCAGGATCAAGAGAACCTCTTTATAGGTCGATAACCCTTATATCTTTCTTGGTTTGTTATGTTTCAGAATTTAAAATAAATCTTTATTACCAATTTCTAGTGAAATTAGAAACTTTTAATAAAATTTAATGTATTTTGTAGACAAAAGCATTTGAGTTGTTTTACAACTGAATGTAAAGTAAATGATCATTGCGCGAGTTTTTGGGTATAATATTAATGAATCTTTCGTATTTTATTTTGATATCCGATCATGATGGCGACATTCGGTAAGCTACGTCATGTCCTAACTTCAACAGTTTGTTCTGCAGTGGACTGCAAAAGGTTGAAGAGATACGAGCATAATTTGAAAACGTCATAAATTATTAGGGCAGAAGGTAAGCAGGTATACATTAGATTGTAAAGATCATTATTAAAAGGAAAATTAAGAATAATAGAATATATACAGTACCTAAGTAGAAAGGACCAAATCTTTTACATCTTTTATATTATAATTATAATTTACAAAATAATCTTAAAAAAGAGTCCGGACCATGAGTCTGTAGATGTAATTTTATTAATAAAAAAATATAAAAATCTTTTACTTCGAGATTTTGGGTTTGGAAATTAAGATGCAAGATTTCTGACAGAAATGGGAATTCGAGTGAAAATATTTCAAACATTACATCAATAAATATAAATAAGTAACAAATTATTTCATATTTCTGATGAGGCTTAAAAGCTGAATTTGTCAGTTTTATGTAGACTACAAACTAGACTGTTATATTGAGAACTGCAATATTTGGAACATTGTCCAGGGCACATGTTCATAATTCAGAGCTAGATATAGCAAGATTTAGGTCTTAGCGTAACACATATATTTAAGGTGTGACTGGAATTCCGCTTGAATATTGCTGTACCACTCTGGGGGTGAGAAATTTGGTAAGCATTATAGACAAAGACTTCTATTTGTATTTTGTACTAGCCTTCCCGCAGTGTTTAGCGATTCAAAGGGTCCGCCAGTATCTTCGGAACTTTACCTAGAGGGATTTTTTGATTATTTTATTTGTAATCATATTTTATTTTTAAGGTTCTTAAAAACGAAAAAAAATATGGTACGAGCTTCTGTAGATTAGTGTGAAAATCACTTTGAAAGCTCTACTCCGCAGACCGTGCTCGTCTTTTAGCAGTGGCAAATGGGAATCAGGCTTTGGCTCAAACTATTCGTCTCCTACTGTTTAGGATATAAGGTTCAATTTTGAATGTAGCCGGTTTGATAAATAAAGAAGACGTGTTCCTTGTGACATCTGTATTGCAACTGAACTTAAGAGCTATAATACAAAGATTTATAGGTAATGCAAATGTAATGAACGAATCTATAGTAAACAACCACAACCAACCGCCCACAAAGGGCACAGTCCTTTTAAACTACATTTAAAAATTCACATTCTATATTTGATAACATTAATTTTAAGTTTACACAACATGAGATCAAATTACTTAGTAGTTTAATGATGAGAAAAATATACTAAATTTAGATAAACATGCAAAATTTAAATACTACACTTGCAAAGCTTGTACCACTTACTAATTAATAATATTAGGTTATCAATGGTAATGCACATAATTTAGAAATAGACCGTTACATCATACGGCACTTAACACTGTACACTCTGGTAACAACCATCTGTCCGGATGTTTTGTAAACAACGCGAGCGAGAGACCACTTTCCAGGCGAAGCTGATCGTCTTTATAATAACGATATCGCCAACGTCAAATTCGGGTTCGCGTTTCAGCCATTCGGGCTTCCTAACCTAAAAGGTATTCATTTGCCATTTGTGCCAGAAGTCTCTCACAAGTCTTTGTGTCAATTGCCAACGCGATAAGTGTAAGTTTACGAGCGTAAGTCAGGACAAGGTACATTAAGGTGCTTCGCCTATCAAGAAATGTCCAGTGTAAGTGGATCAACTGAATCAGGATCTGCAGTTCTATAGGTGTCAAGGCCGGAGTTCAAACACGATTCATTTGCAGAGTGTTGTTATCTCTTCGAATTCAAGGTTGAGGTAAGTATTCTTCTGAGGTGATATGATTGATTTAACCCCCGCTTCCCATAGTCCTCCAAAGTTTGGACTATACGTGGGATAAAATGCCACTGAGTAGAATCCAAAGCCAATTCATCTGCCAATGGACCTGGTAGTTCAAATTTACTTCGCCCAAGCGGTTGTCAGCTCCTTATTAGCACCAACAAAATTCTTCCCTGATCGCTCCACAGATGTGCGCACTGCCTCTCCTGAAGTAAAACGCTTGAATGCCCCTATAAAGATTCATGGTCATCACCCACAATTCTAAATGAATAGCCTTTTAGCCATGCAAATAAATAGCAATATAAGCCTTATTTATTTTCTCCTCTGCCACGACATGAGAACCTGTAAGGTCCAGCAAGTCTACACCGCTATGGAGAAACGGTCGTGCTGTGTTGTACGCACCCTTGGTAGATCACCCATGACCTGAGTTCTAGCTACAGCTCTTTGCCGTGCACAAATAACCACATTTGTGAACGTAAGCCTTAACTGCATTCTAGCTCTGAGTATCCAATATTTGGATCTTAGATGGCATAGCATTAGTTGGATTCCTCCATGTAATGTTCTCGATGGCTTCAGCTATTATCAGTGGAGTCAAGTCATTTTTGGTACCTAAAATGACAGGGTTTTCCTATGCTCATCCAAATCTGAATTTCTCAATCGTCGCCCACCTGAGANGATGAACAATGAGTTATCTACAATGTATGTTAATCTAAGGGCCAAGTTTATTAATTTGCATCGTAGCAGGTCTTCATAAAAAAGCACCTACTGTTAACCTAGCTATAAAGCACTAGTATTGCCTTTGTATAAGAATTTAAGGGGATTCATCATATATTTTAAAATAGTTTATCATCT
The DNA here is from genome assembly GCA_019425675.1 of Leucinodes orbonalis. Classification (NCBI taxonomy): domain Eukaryota; kingdom Metazoa; phylum Arthropoda; class Insecta; order Lepidoptera; family Crambidae; genus Leucinodes; species Leucinodes orbonalis. The sequence goes on from PQWD01012238.1 coordinate 60,437, forward strand.
GGCGAATTCAACCCATAATAAATAAGTCACAAATTATGCTATTCGGGACCTCTTCAACCCTAGGATTTCTCACCTTAGGTCAATACCACCACAATATCGTATATGCATATAACAGCCAAATTTCACTTTGTTCTATCGAAATCAGCGAAATTACCGATTGGATAAACACATAGATATTAACGCTCCAGTGTAAGTTGTTTAGTGCTAACCACACACGAAATCCGGGTTATCGCTGGTCACCATAAAACTCGCTCAGATCCGGACAAGGATGATGCGGGGATTTTTATTCCTAGCATTGAGATTAGATACTAAATGTTTTCGGCGTTGAAGTCGAAACTGCGTGTTTAGCTGTTCTGTAGGGGTACTAGTATTTTTCTCTGAGTTGAATGTGTTCATTTGGTAAACAATCGGGTGTTGTTGAAATAAGTTTTGACGCTTTTGTATATAGGATTTCAGTGTTGAAATTGAATGGATTTAATATAAGTATTATTTTTTATAGTCAACAAATGCTTTGAATGACGATGGTCGCCATGAAAGCATGAAGAATTAAAGAAAAATAACGATGATAATTTTATTAGAATTACAGTTTATTTGTGTAGTACTTTATTGTAGAGATATTTAAATCAGTCTTCTGTGGTCACCCTGCTTGTCGAAGATGGCGCTCAAGTTTAATTGAAATCCCACTTGGATGCGACTGTGAAATTTTATAGGCCATTATGCTCGGTCTTATCACTAAGGTCGGAAACACATCCAGAGGTAGAGAGGAGACCGCGTAATATAAACTACTTGTGTATGCACTTTTTTATGAGTTCAACTTGGCAATTGTGGCCACTATTTAGAAAATTGAGTAAGTGTATGTTCTAGGATTCCTTGTTGGTATATTTTTTTTTGGAAATTTAGTGTCCTTATTTTTTTCTAAACGCTTAGCGAGAATTGGTTACTGTTTCAGAGCTTACTAAATGCTACGATACTGTTTTTTAGGCATGCAATATTCCGTAAGTTCAGGAAACGTTTTAAATAATTTCATGAGGACTGCCGTTACAACAATGGGGGTAGAGAAAAGTTCCTTTTTCCATTGAAAACAGCTTCTTCTGTATATATTTATAGCTTACATCACTCTTAAAACCTTCTTTACTCTCTGAGATTTGAATTTTATGAATATTAATTCATTTTATGATGATAATTAACTAGTTCCAATAAATAAATACCTAATAAATGTATTATTGTTTCATAGAACTCAGTACTCTAAATAATTCTCAAATATCAATCATTCCAGCACTCTAAGAAATACAACCGCGTCACTGATTGAATATCAGATGCTAGTTTATCTCCAAGCGCCTGAATAATACTTCAGCCCTAAATATTATCTGAAATATCTGAAGAGGCAGGATCAAGGGAACCTCTTTATAGGTCGAAACCCTTATATCTTTCTTGGATTGTTATGTTTTCAGAATTTAAAATAAATCTTATTACCAATTTCTAGTGAAATGGGAAACTTTTAATAAAATTTAATGTATTTTGTAGACAAGCATTTGAGTTGTTTTACAACTGAATGTCAAGTAAATGATCATTGCGCGAGTTTTTGGGTTATAATATTACATGAATCTTTCGTATTTTATATTTTGATATCCGATCATGATGGGCGACATATCGGTAAGCTACGTCATGTCCTAACTTCAAAACAGTTTGTCCTGCAGTGGACTGCAAAAGGTTGTAGAGATACGAGCATAATTGAAAAGTGATAAATTATTAGGGCAGAAGGTAAGCCAGGTAATACATTAGATTGTAAAGATCATTATTAAAAGGAAAATTAAGAATAATAGAATATCAGTACCTAAGTAGAAAGGACCAAATCTTTTACATCTTTTATAATATAATAATAATTTACAAAATAATCTAAACTAAAAAGAGTCCGGACCATGAGTAGATGTAATTTTTAAAAAAATATAAAAAAATCTTTTTACTTTCGAGATTTTGGTTTGGAAAATTAAGATGCAAGATTTCTGACAGAAATGGGAATTCGAGGTGAAAAACTATTTCAAACATTACATCAATAAAATATATATAGTAACAACATATTTCATATTTGGCTGATGAGGCTTAAAAGCAATTGTCAATTTTTGTAGACTACAACAACTAGACTGTTATATTGAGAACTGCAAATATTTGGAACATTTGTCCCATGGCCACATGTTCATAATTCAGAGCTAGCACAAAATTTAGGTTTAGCGTAACACATATATCTTAAGGTGTGACTGGAATTCCGCCTTGAATATTGCTGTACCAACTCTGGGGGTGAGAAAATTTTGGTAAGCATTATAGACAAAGACTTCTATTTGTATTTTGTACTAGCCTTTCCCCGCAGTGTTTAGCGTTTCAAAGGGGTAACGCCGCCAGTATCTTCGGAACTTTACCTAGAGGGATTTCTTTTGATTATTTTATTTAGTAATCATATTTTATTTTAAGGATCAAAAAACGAAAAAAAAACTATGGGACGAGCCTCTCTGATTAGTAGTGCGAAAATCACTTATTGAAACAGCCTCTAACTCCGTAGACCGTGCTCGTCTTTTAGCAGCTGGCAAATGGGAATCAGGCCTTTGGCTCCAAACTATTCCGTCTCCTATCCTTGGAACGAAACTAGACAATTTATCATTCCGTGTTCCGATAAGCCTTCGCTTGGGCCTTTTTAGTACAATGCCCCATCGATGTACATGTGGAAAGGTTGTAGATCAACTTGCTTACCATGGCTTATCTGCCCTAGAAGTGACAGCAGAATTCCGCGTCACGCGAGCTTGAACGATGTCATACGTCGGGCCCTTGTCAGCGCTCGTATACCAGCGGTTTGGACCAAATGGGCTCGTATGAAGCGATGGAAAGCGACCCAACGGGATGACACTCGTGCCTTGGAAGCTGGGACGGCTTTGGTTTGGGATGCTACTTGTGTAGACACCCATGCCTTCCCATCTTCATCTAAGCTCCGTGGAAGCGGTTCTGCTGCTGCTTCGGCAGAGCCCTTAAGCGGCGCAAATATGAAAGTATTAGAGATACTTACATATTTGAACCGTTTGGGGTCGAACATTAGGCTCATGGGACCAAGTTCCCATAAACTTTATCGTGATTTGGCTAAGAATTGCAGAGACATCTCACGATACGAAGGCTGTCTTTATTTCGGACAGAGAATTAGCCTAGCAACGTGACCAGCCTCTTGGCACTTTCCACATGATGGCGACCTCAATGAGATATTTTATTTAAGGGAGTATTCTCTATGAATAAAATATCTGTTTGTATTTATTTACGTTTCAAGACTTTTTGTAAATATGTTTATATTGAATTATTTTTGTTTATCTTGTAAGGTTCTTAGTTTGATGTTAGGAAAATAAATTGTAAAATAATGAACAAGGACCTAAAATAGACCCCTGTAGAACACTGAACCTTAATAATCAACACCTTCACCTGAGACCATTTAAATCCATTATTTCCCTAATGGTTCGGACTCTTAATTGGACTTGGAAACCTGCGTTTATATCGCAATTATGATCTACGGTACAACCGAATACCATCTATTTAATTAAACGTTTTATGACTTTAGAAAATCTACATAGGTTAACGTGTGCGTCAAAGGTCATTGCGCCCAGTAAAATATCTGCCAAGTCGAGCGCGAAGCAAACACTGCCGTACCGTCCTTTACAGGATCCATTTCGCCGCATTTTCAGGCCCCAATATGAGAACCTTTGGATAATACCAGAGCACAGAAATTTTCGTTTTCTAGTAAAATATAATAACATACTTTAAATTCAAAATTTCAAGTCTGTAGGTCATTTGGTTCCGATGTTAAGCGAATGCAAAGTTTCGCATTTTCGACAGATAGACACTCACTCATGATCATCAAAATAGAACTAGTACTTCCCATTAACTCAGAGAACTGAAATTCGGTACAGAGTTAGGGTTTGGTGGCTACTTAAAGGGAAAACTATAAAAACTTGGATAATCGAAGATCTAGAGCACCTGGTGACACTGCTTAGATAACAAAAGAGCCCAGCCAAACTATAAGAGATCGACATACCGCCTTTAAACAATATATATTCAACATGGTGGGTCGCTTCAAAAAATCAATACAAACAGACATGTTCATGCACACAAATATTTGTAGATATTGCGCGGGGATCGAACCCGGAACCCTTGGTGTAGTAGCCGACGTCTCAACCATTACACCCAATGGGTCGTCCAATATTCCATTCATGTTTCTGCCAAAAGAAGTGAAATCCCAACAAAAACATTCTGTAAAAAATCTAGCCAAGTCTCGATTGAGCTGCTTCTGCTTGATTATCTCTAAAAAGTAATGAAATCACAAATGAAGTCACACAACATCAACCATTAATAATAAAGTAATCGCAGTAAGGAACCTTAGACTTGGCACGTCTTTGTCTTGATTTCATTACTTTTTAGAGATAATCAAGCAGCTCCATCGAGACTTGGCTAGATTTTTTACAGAATGTTTTTGGTGGTATTTATATTTATAGGGAAATTAAAGTAAATATTGTAAATATAACATCATTTCATAATACTTTTAATGATACGTCAGCATTTCTGGTACTTTTTTAAGAGATTGCGGCTACCCCCCTGATACCTGAATTGCCATCAGTATCTGTCAACTGGCTGGAGAAAATTTTTACTTATTCCTACTTATCTTGACTTTTTAACAAAGAGTTCACTTAAATATAAACAAAATATTGAACTGTGTAGCTACTTTTGAAACAGGACAGCAGCTGAATGTACGTACGGCTGCCGACACTAAAATTCATAGAAAAACCAAAACTAATTCTAGCTGAGGGACGGACATTCGTAAACATAATAATTCTGACCAAATTCCTAGACTAGTGCTCTAAAGTTCCAACCGCATATAACAAGTTCATAATTTATAGCCCCTTCACACGTTAGCATTTCCCCAATCTAGTTTGTGTGCACAAATTGCTATGGAGTTTTATTACTGTGCTAGAATTTTATTTTAAACCCAGATAGTCGTAAAGATTTGAATAATTTAATGATATTCAAATAATTATTTTCTGATGCAATAGTAGTCCTATTTTCAATATAGTTTGAGAACAATCATTAAGCGTGTTGTTGGCGTTTAACTATCACAAACAGAACCAATATATTAGGCAAGAACTATTATGTGTGCGGGATGTGGGTTTA
>PQWD01012239.1:0-54019 GCA_019425675.1 Leucinodes orbonalis
AAAGGTGTACTGTGAGTGGATAAATGTTTATTTTATTGATTTGAATATTAATGTGAATTTTGATTTGAAATATTAATGTGAAAATTGAATGTGAAATATTAGTCATTATTAAACGAAGTACTACTAATTCTTATTTATGTTTTTTTTTGACGACCATTTAGCGGCATAGCAGTTGAGACGTCGGCTGCTAGACAGACCAAGGAGGTACTTCCAAAGGTCAACTGCGCCTCTGTGGGATCTTACTTAAACTAGGCAGGAAACGTCTAAGGCTGATAAATGGCACTATGACAGGACTCTGCAGTTTTAATAAGCACCTGTTACTATTGGTGTCACAGACAGCCCATGTGCAGAGCGTGCATGAGGGCTGAACGACGGCCCATGTCCTGCCGGAAGGCAGTGAAGTGGCTGAATACCGGGCGAGGCACCTTGGCTCGCCGAGGACCCTTAGAGAGGTTTTCATTAAGGTCAAAGCTCTAGGAGATTTCTTGGCAGAGCTGGGCTGGCTAGAGTAATCTGGCCTTACACCCTCCAAGCAACAAAGGCGCTTAGTCGTCGTTGCGGAGACTGCCCGTACGACAAAGAAGAAGAAAGACGAAGACGTCGGCAGCTACACCAAGGTCCCGGATTCGATCCCCAGGCAGTACAAACATTTGTATGCATGAACATATCTGTTTGTAATGGTCTGGGGGTTTTCTATATATAACATGTATGTATTTACCAAAATAAAATGGATATAAGTATGTTTATCCATTGTTTAATACCCATAATACAGGATTTGCGCTTAACTTGGGGCCAGATGGCACTGTGTGAATGTCAGTGGATATTTACTATTTATGATATGATTTCATGGTTTCGATACCTACAAGATTTATGAATATACTATGTAGGTATGCGACATGTAATGAGTATAAAAAAGAATAAAATCACTGATATTATTGTACCAGTACCTACTATAACAATATATTTATAAGAGGCATTATTGAAAATGTTCAATCTTTTTAGTATGCAAATATACTGCGGCACCATAAAAATCTTTCTTATACCTAACCTATGTCAGGTCTCAAGCCCGGTGAGGTAAAGCTATAAACGTTTTCATTAGTATCACGACGCGGGCAGTGAGGATTATTCCAGTGGGTAGGGCTAATCACGGTACCATTTTAAGCCTTTCCAAGCTCTAAGTGATGCAAACGAGGAAACTTTAGGATCACAAACGGGCTTCAACTTCATCATATAACTTTGATCGACACTTTGAAGTGAAAAGTCCATTTGATACGGCCTTGCTTCAACGTGCTTTTAGCTTGCTTATATGCGATTATTCATACATCCTCATAATTAATAGACGCTTTTTTATTTATACATTTTTGATTAAAAATTATAATAAATATGTAACCAGGTGCATTACTAGGTGGTAGATTCGGTACCGAGTTATCTATGTAGGTACCACCGCAGTGTCCGATATCATCTCGTTAACTCCCATGCACTTTAAAATCTGAACCAAATAACTGGCACAGACTGAAACACTTAGCATAATTGTAGCAGCAAAATGAAATTACTGTTAAAACAATAAAATGCTTTTACTCGATAGTTAAAAACATTCGTTGGATACAAGAGGTTCTTCGTTTTACTGTATATAAATAATAGTGCATTTAAATAACAATGTTATCATCATAGTTTCTTTTATCTGATTTTTAACGATCAGGTATTTTTTTTATAAAGACTATCGTATAAAAAAGCTATATAGCTAAGAAAAAAAAATAATATTCTTTTAAGGAAGCAAAATTTCGTAAATTAACAAATTTTACAGGAGAATGTAAAAAGTAACAGGGCTAATTTTAGCGTTTCATTTTTTCTACATCGGAATTCGAATGGGAGATTTCATCATTACTTACAGGGCTTACGTACAGAAACACCTAACATGCCCTCTCCATAGTATGCTGAGGAACCTTGCCCCTATTTAGTAAGTGACCACGTGTCGCTTCCGTATGTCATAACTGGCAACACACACTGGCCGAAGACCTTCGTCTTGATACACTCAGGTATTTTGGATGAAAAGATCTCCCTTATCTATTTGAATGCTGCCAATCCTAATTAGAACTGACGAGAAACCTCCGTCTGGAAGTTGAACCTCCGACTTTGAACCTCAATCAAATAAGTACAATATCTATTATTACTATTATTTAACTAGTAACTTCTTACTTTTACATATGTGTCACTCACAAGGCACATGTACAATGTGTCCAGCTTTTGGGAAATTAAATTTTAAGACTGAACATTTATGTTACATAAATTTAATTTTCTTAGACATTTCCATACTTTTTTATAAATCAGCTAGTGTCCATTTGTGAAAGGGCCAATTACAGCGAATGAAGACATTTACATGATAACCTGCCTCGCATTGGCACTAACAATAAGTCCCAGTAATCCGTCCGGACGACACCTTTTTACAAATTACCTTACCAAATCCCAATATATTTGTTTGTTTCACAAAACAAAAAAAGGCTGATCTATACTACCATAAAATTAAGTGTAAATAGTTAGTGTCTTTAAAACGTGATATTTTGCTTTTTAATGTGCCTAATACCACTAAAGGTTCTAGCTGGATAACTCATTAATCCATTTACAAACTTAACATCTGGAATAGAATTATTTTATCAGCCTCCGTCTGCATCAAAACAAAGCTAAAAGTTAAACTCCACTCAAATTTTCACAGAGGGTATGTATAAATAATGAAAGCAAGCTACGCGATGTGGCTTTGGAATTGCTATTGCTATGAAACACAAGTATTAACATAACACAGCCTCCGTGACCTAGTGGGCACAGCTTTCGGCTGCGTGACCCTGAGGTTGACGGTTAGAATCCCGCGGGGTAAAGTCACTTTGATTAGGACATTGCAGGCTGAATCACATGGTTTACCAATAAGAAAGACGAGTCCGTGTTTCGATGGGTACGTTACACTGTCGGCTACAATCTTAGGCACCCATCAATCCGCATTGGGCCTATGTGGTGGTTTACGGCCCAATCTCTCCCTTAGCAATGCTGTGCGGGAATGCCTGTGCCCTGCAGTAGGCCGATAAAGACTATTTAAAAAAAAATAACATGACGATCGTTTAATTCAAAACGGAAACACTATATTTCTATGTATTCAAGTGGTATTCAATAGCCTGCGATTTCCTGTACCTAATGGTGGAAAACCTGATACTACAAACATCAAAATTTCGGGTTTAATCAAACTTGAGTATATTTGTCTCCATGAATATGTACGTTTATTATTTATATTTTTAAGGTGTTTTCTCTTCATTTATGTGTTTACATATATATTTTTTAAATAAATAATTTTAACGCTTGTCTCTATAGTGAACAAATCAAATACTACTGTGAAACTTTGCGTGAATAAAGAAAAAGTAAAAACCGTTAAACAAATGACTATTCAACTACTGTCTAAAGATAAAGATGTAGAAAAATTAAAAAAGCAATTGCAACACTGCGACTGATATCTCTTCCAAAAACTTTTTTTATTGTCTAATAGCACCTGGTTAAATGTACGCTTATTAGAACATTGTTGGTACGTATATTATTGTTGTTTTTAAAAGTTTCATTTGAATCAGTTTTATCATCTTATACTCAACTACATAACAATGGTATTATCTCGTGTTTCAGACACATTGTCATCAATTTTTACAATTTACAATATTTTGTAATTACCTATTTATTTTGACAATTACCCTTACTAAATTTAATTGCTAAATATATTTTGCTTGTTTAATGTTTATTCAAAGCAAAAAAACTTCTGTTTTAACAGGCAAAATTTTCCGAAATAGGCACATCTTAAACAAGCCCTCGCCTAGTGTTAAAACCTCCTTTACGTTAAGAGCCTCGTGGAAGTAATTTGTTGAGATTCATGAGTCATAACAAGGCGGCATTCATTTCGCCAATATTCAAGATCGTTAATCGATATAGTGGCTCCGCCGCCGGCTCCCAGGGGGTAACGGAAATAATCTGTCTTGCCGCTTCCACCGTTCCAATACGTACTACAATTGATTTATTTCCATTTTATGGATTGACGCTTCAATATGTGGTTATGATTAGGAAATAGTTTTTCTCCCTACTTTGGAAAGTATTATTGGGTTACTTTGGCAAAAATCTACTTAGATGCACACGGCATTTTCACATTATCGAAATTAATTAAATAACACATATCTATAAAAACTGGAATTCAAGCTAGGCTGAAATTCGCCTATCATTTCATTAAGTATAATGTTAATCCCTAACGGTTCAGAAACAGTAATGAAATTCGCGGCAGTCGAGAGCGATTTCACTTGATTAATGTCAGGCTCTTTGAGCCAGGCGGAAATTAAGCTTCCTTAACGAAGTTTATTGCACTTTTTGTTAACTTGTTTCCTAATTAATTTGCAGCAACAAGTGCCCCCCAATGTTCGAGCGGATAAATCACCACCGAAAATGTAGCAATAATTTTCAGGGCTAAAACTCTGTTGCGAATTCTTTCTGATTTCAAGAAAAAGCGCTAATGCCCCTTTGGTACTGTTTCGAAAGTTAAGAAAAGATAAATGTGCCTATTGTTACGATTGTAAAACTTTGCAAATCACTCTTGAGGTTTACTCGGATGGAATTATCGAGTTTTTTTATATATCGGCTCGTTATCCATTGTTTTAATGTTTGTGTCGTTGTTTTATGAATATTCCATGACTTGGATTTTTTATGTGGTTACATGGTCTAAAAAGTAGAAGATATTAAAAATTATATTTACAATTTTTAATTGTTGTTAAGTTTGTATGTCAATCCCTGTCTCACAATAAAGCTAAAAACCCATAGTTTAGGGGTATTTATGTGTACCATCACATATAATGACTGTCACTGGTACGTAATGAGCGCCACATGGTAACAGGTGATAATTTATTTCCTAAAAAATCCACGAAATATAGTGAAAATGTATTAAACGAAATCAACTAAATAATTCGTTTTATATTGCGAAAATTGGATACTAAAGCCAATGGCAGAAACACAGTCCCTAATAAAACACCTACAATTTCGATTTTTATGACACTAACGAACGAAATACGATACATTATCCGAAAGAAGAACGCCAAAAGCGAAGCCTTTTCTAATCGCCACTGCTATAATAATTGTCTTTTAATTTCGTGTTAATCGAAAAAAGGAGGAATACTGTACTTAATAAGTTCTTAAAAGACTACTGGTAAGTACACTTTTCTTGTTAGGAATATATAGATACGTATAAATGGTTGTTTGAATACGTGTAAAGCCAAAAATGTGCCCCCATTGTTCCTTATTTCTCAACGGAAATATGTTTTGGCATAAGATACAAAAATCAGCAAGGAGAAGCAAAAAACAGATTTTAGTAACAATTAGCGGTCACGACAAACTTCGTCCTGTCAAAAACTTCTGTCTCCCGCCTGCAATACCATGACAACTATATAACGTTTACACTATATGGTATAGCTTGTTTTCCCATTTTCAGTAAGTATTTTTAGCAGTCTGGTTTTATTGTGGTATATTGATTTTTTTTTATCATTCAGTTGTTTTAGTTAACTGATACATATTATTTCACTCAGTATTTCGTAAACGAAGTATAGTATCGGAAAACAGTTTTGAAATAACTATTTAACGATACCCCACTCGATAGGGTTTAAAATCCGCCATTTTGATTTTTATATTTTTGATGTGCTCATCATATTTCGAAATCCTCTAATCCGTTCAGGCTGTAGCAGTGAACATAGAACTCTACATATATACAAACATAAGCCAGCCCAATTGCAAATCATTACCAATGATCTTTAATTTTAGTATGGCTATATTTTTCCCGGCGTTTTTATCTTACCAAGACATTTGGTGACAATTTGTGACTTTACTGAACATTTAAAAAAAATGATCCACACGTTGTTGCGTTATGCTCTTACTAACACATTTTGCAATTGATTTACATATAATCGATTATTTCTCTTGTTGGAAATTAGACCTATTGATAAAAACTACGGGGGGCGCATGGCTATTAGTGAAATCAACTCTTGGCTTGATGTGAAACCTTAGTAAACAGTAGCGATCAACTTACTTTTGGTCTATGGCAAAGTTGCTTAGGTTTCAGAGCTCTGTGCAATTAAAACTACGATTATTTTTATGGATTACAAAAAAGCAGGTCTCTTAAATTAAAAATTAATGTTAAGGTGTTCTATAACTTGATCACATTGCATAAAAAACATGGCATTAATGTAAAAGATATTTGATGAAAACAAGGCAGTTATTTTTAAAAAGTGATGAAAGGTATTAGTCTTTGATTAACCAAATGCGCCAAGAATTTGGGCACTATGCTGCATACCCTAGATAGAAATTCGCAATTCGTAAGTCTTAACATGAACACGGATAAGAGGAAAATCATGTGTAGGTAACATCCATGTTATGCCGATGCCGGTATCAGAGGTCAGTATGGATCATTTGAATAGTCTGTCGTTTGATTAAATGGATTCAAAACTACGACATAGGTGCTTAGGAAAACTAGAGACCGCAATATAATTACAAGAATAGCAAATTTAAGTAGCAGTGGGTAAGACAAATTGTATGAAGAATCAATGTTCTTTGGTCGGGAAGAATCTGGTGACAAGGTTAGAGACCACTATGTGTCAGCATTGGACTGATCAGACTTAGTGATAATTATATTCATTTAGTATACAGTATAGATAATCTGTAGAACAGTTTAGCTGTCATTGTAATACTCTTCAAAACGCGTGCTTAAACTCACGCAAGTAAAATACTTTAAAATCAAATGTATATTATAATATTAAGTTTATTAAACTGCTATTTTAGCCTGTATTCGTATACGTGAACCCGAAATAGTGCATTGCCACGGCTAATTTGTTTAGCCGGTGTCCATAGAATGTCTGACGTGCAAATGTACTCATCGGCACTTCCAGTTCCTAATTAGAGGGGCGAGAAGACTCAATTAACCTAAATAAGTAGATAGAAGCCATGTGAGTAGCGGGTGTGGTATATGATAAGGCTAGGTTTGTAGCTGACGGGACTAAATAACCGTAGACTGTACCTGCATTTAGTTAGCATTATTTGTATGGGACAATTCTGAATAGCGGTTCATTTATACATTTCTTAGGGTAGTCATATTGCCCTAAATTTCAAATATTAGACTCATTTCTTAAAAAAATAGTAGTAAATTTTCATACCTAGAAATATTGTTACGCACCTTTTAGCATTATAGCGGTCCCTTTACGCAATTACATCAAATCGGTCAAAGTCTAGGTTAAATATAATATGTTGCTTTGAAGAGGACGCCCGACATCAAACTATCATTCGTGAAGCTCGAAAGCTCATACTTACTTTTTTACTAACTAACCATTTCATGCTTATTGATTATATATTTATCTTTGTGTTTCCTTTATTATTGACTTGAAAATCTTTATGACAGCCAATTAATGATTTCCTATACTTAATTAATAACGACCTGAATTGACAATTCTTGTTCATGCAGGTTACGCAGAAAAAGTCAAGAAGTTTTATATCAACCCCAAACGGCTTTTGATCTCACTCCACACTGTCAAAATAAGGACCCTTTAAGGGGTTGAACACTTGTCTACGACAGCCAATACTTGGGGCGAGAGGAATAGTGCTCTCGGTTCATTACACAGGATTCGGCTAATAGCAGTCGGCTAACTTTTACTTCGGAATTTATCACGATAATCTTCGTGTTCGTGTTATTTCAACACAGTTAAATACTTTTGCGAAACTGAAAACAATGTGAATACAACTTTAACATAGATTTAATCGGTCAAAGAAAACTGGTTTAAGGGGTCAAACGAAATTTTGAACTTACAAACTTTGTACAATTAAATTGGAAATAATAATAATTTATAAGTTTTGATTGAATTAATATAGTTTATATCATTGGGTAGGTGAGTAACTGAAGGATTCATTAATTTATTCATACAGTTTATATCGGTCAACTTTTAAAAGTTTAGCCTTAAATCTAAGCATCAAAATATCATTCTAATCCATATGGGATCAGAATGATATTTATTGGACTTTTATTAATTAGCTATTCAATTAAGCATAGATCTCATTCGAAACCTTCACTATACCTAATCAGTCATTATCGACTTACGCAGTTACAATGTTGCAAAACCCGTGTATAATCGAGACGTAGATTCTCGAAAAAACCTTAATGAAATACGTAGATTGGTCCTAATCTTTTACATCTACAAGTATTACACATATAAATAAAATTGGATTGTCTGTTTGTTATATGGAAATATAAATTTTTCTTCCTAAATTTGAATATATATACGGTACATATGCCAAATTTTTTATTGTTTATTTTTGTCTATCTGTCTGTGTGTTCAGGCTAATCTCTGAAACAGCTGGATGGATTTGTTGTCGATGTAATAAGGAAAAGCATAGGCTACTTTTATTTAAGACAATACTTTTTATTTTGAATAAAATAAAGCAATGTGAACCGCGTGGCGGCGGCGCGTTTCGTGACTTAACTAAGCGATTTGAGGGTATGTTTTACTGTGGGGGAATATCTTTTAACGCGGGTAACACCGTGGGGAACAGCTAGTTCCAAAATAATAAGAAGGTGCGTATTTTCATTTATCTAATGAATTACCGGATAATCCAGGCTTTAAACTTAAGCTTCAATAAAGGCGTAAATCACTAATGAACACTATTAATAACTAACTTGTCTTCATTATTAATAACTGTCTACGCAATAATAATAATAACGCCTAATACTGACTTTGTGTCTTTATGTTAATCCAGAACACACTAAGCAATATGTTTATTAAGCATTTCCAGCCATAATTACAATCGTATAATTTAATTATGAAACACTCATTCCAACTTTGTGACCCAATTGACATTATGTAAACCTAGCGTATTGGGATAAGGAACTTATTTTTGGAATACATAACCTTCTAAGTATAAATTAAACAACTCGGCTGGGACATGAGAGCTGTCGTCTATATAAAACCCTTCAGCTACAGTACCCATGCAGAGTGCGATCACAGTATTGTTTCTGACTTTTGACCTTCACTAAATAGTATAAAACAAAGTCGCTTTATTGTCACCATGTCTCTATGTGCACTTAAATTTTTAAAAGTACACAATGGAATTTGATGCGGTTTTCTCAATAGCTGGAGTGGTTCAAGAAGAAGGTTTATATGTATAATAACATCCATAAAATAGTTGAGAAATACTGTTATTTTTGAGGTTTCTATTGTGATGTCGTAAACACTTTCATTTTTTCCTTTTACTGCTAACTCAGGCTGAACTCTATATATATCAAAATAATGTACTAAGTATTATAAACAATAAAAAATTCTACAGAAAACTCCGCTATGGTATTCATCTGTTATGGATATCCCACAATATTTTTTTTGTCATTTCCTTTTTACGACAAATAATGGCTAATTTTCGAAGCGATTTTAACCAATACAGAATTAATCCTAATACAATTAAATACCTTCAATAAATTACGAATATCACAATTCCACCCGTGCGACGCATGGGCGGGTCACTAGTAATATATAAAGTCAAAGCCACATGACCACAGATTTGAATACAATTATCATCATCCAGACCTTCACTCGAGTGGACACCTAAACCATTGCTAGCAGAGAAGTGATTTAAGAACATCAGATCTTAAGTAAACAAAGTATAATTTCGTCTGCGTTGGAATAATATATTACTCCTGTTGTATTAGATATACTTGCAGTATAAGTATTTTTATTCCAAGTTAGGTAATGAAATAGGTAGAGAAACTACGAAACATACTTAGTAACTTAATACTTTAATTACAATATAGCAATAACACCTGATTTCTGATTGGTATTGATTATTTATTACGGATGACAAAATGACCGCCAATAAAATCAAGGAGATAGTGGGCAACATAAATATTAGGTTATACAAAATCACCACCGACTTCTTTTAGAATACGGTTTGACAGACTAAAATGGTGGTAAAATTTATTTATTTATTTTACGCAAATGACGTAGTTTTTTAAATTCTTTAAGGACCTTTTTTTCGAACTGACTACTGCTTTTGGCCGCAGATGGCCTTTACAGCTTCACCGGGCAATTTGTGGTATATCGATCGAGACGGCGGCTACTACACAAAGGGTTTCGGGTACGATACCCGGGCAGTACAAACATGTCTGTTTATAATGGTCTGAGTGTTTCTATGTATAATAAATACCCTAACTACAAGCTCCTCGCTTAATATGGGTGATCAGTGGATATTATTTATTTATAGATAGCTCTGTGTTGATGACCCAGTAATCACACATACTCAGTACAGAGTGTACTACTTCACACTATTATTTCGCGACATCGCATGGCTTAACCACAAAAGTTATTCGTCACCCGTTGCTTGACTGAGCTTGCGGTAATTATTCATACCTCATTTTACTTAAGATGGATTCGCTTCCATGGTCGTTTCTTGAATCCTTTACATTACCAGGAGCGTTGGAACCATAACCAAACTGTTCTTCTCTTACAGTAGCTCCTTTATACAAATCATCAATTCTTCGAAATATTACTAATACATCGACACACTTCTGTGTGTGTTTTAAAAATAATTCGATATTTTAAATTTATAGCAAAATATTTTTTTCTGGAAAACCAAGTAGTTATCTCATCCCATTAGATACACAAATAATATGTACGCTAGCAATAAAAGTAAATTGTAAAATTCGAAACGAAACCCCTAATTCGACAGGTTTTTTGAGATTTAAGTTACATTTAGTGGGATGGGTGTTGCACTAGTTCGAAAATGCGCCAATTTCATATGTAAGGATCTAGTAACTGGTCCAACACAATCTGAGCGTATGGTCAAGACGCAGTCTACGCCAAAGCTTAAGTAAAGAACATTAAGTAAACTTTAATATCGAGATGGTCTTTGGGCGGCTGCTCGCCACGCCTCTATCAAAGGACGGATTGCCACGTCTTCGCCCGGATCAAATATTTGTTGAACAACAAAGAACTTTCCTCGTATATCGGTTGAGCCATTAATCACCCTATTATTGTATAGGGTAGCTCAAAGCACAATATTGCCTTTCGACCTCGACAACAGCTTTACTCATGAACACAGCGTGCAGTGTACTGACCTGATTCGTAAGAGAGAAACAAAAATGTATAATTGGGAAAATTGGGAACAGTTTAATCATGTTTTCAAAAAACGACTGCATTTTATTTAAGAACAGTGTTTTCAAAGCGAAGGACCGGGATATAGGGCGCAAAATGGGGGAGGCCTATGTCCAGCAGTGGACTGCAATAGGTTGAAAAGAATAGTGTTTGAATGTTGTCACGTTACTACGTATAATGTGGTATAGGTTTCTCCAAAGACTAAACTGCCTTCAATATAAACTTTCGATTTTGTTCATGATAATACCTGAACTGCATGTAAAATTGTACACAACAGTACCAAACAGTATGTGTAAACTTTAGTAAATTCCGATTAAGTGTAAAAGCGTAAATAATATAAAATGGATCCACTCGTAAACGTTTCTATGTTCAATTTATTTAGCTGCTACCCTTGGCTTCGCCCACGTTGAATTTTATAAAGCACTTATTCCCTTTATCCTACTTTTTTTACAACACGGGAAACCTAAAAACATGTTTGCTTTCATTAGGATTCACGCCGATACTCTTCGACGATAATTAAACGAAATTGTTTGTATAATGGTTTTCAAACACTTTTTTGAATTAGAAATGCCTACTCAAAAGGAACCTGAGCCATCTTTTAAAACATTATTACAATAATGTTAATTAACCTTATCTGGTACAAACAACTGACGTATCATTAAAGTAAAACTGTTTTAAAAGCTGTGACTCCCTGGATACGTTCAAGTTTTACGGAAAAAACTTTACTCGTGATTTTGGATGGATGATGAAAGGACTTGATGAAGAGTTTCATTAGTAGTTTAATAAAGTAATGAAGATACGTCCCATTACTCAACGTGATTGACCCAATGACACGCGATGAACCTTTGCGATAATAGAACGAATGAAAACACAATTATTTGGTGTAAATTAAATTATAACGTAAATGTTAGTCCTTAAAATAATATAAGAAAAATTTAATGCTACCAAAATATAGTCACTCAGCTAATCAAAGAGTATCGCAAAGTTGACTGTTAAGGGTTAAAATGTTCAAGAAAGGAAATCTAAATATAATACATGACAATTTTTAAAAATAAGACATCTACTAGATGACATTTCAATAATAAACATTTTGTTTTCATTGTAAAAATCTAGTCGAATAAACTTAATTGATCACTTTCAAAACTGAAACACCAATAAATGTATATGTACATTTCGTGTGAAGGGATTGGAGTTTGACATGATGTGTGATGTCATGTTTGGCATTTCTACAGGTTCCCTGTAAGGGACATCATCTTAATTATGCAGGAGTACAGTACAGTATACTTTATGTATTTCAAGGGATTATATATACCTAGGACAGGTAGTTCGTAAATAAGTATGGGTCAGGTTAACTTTCTTTTAAGGATCTCAAGGATATCAGAAAATATTTAACAAAATTAAATTGATACAGGAGAAATAAAAAAGGTTACATTTGTATCGATACTGACGTTACGGAGCACAGTGATGATCTAAAGCACCGTAATGTTGGCATTTCAATATTTTAATAATTTCTCTGTACAAAATCAAAATTAGTGAAGTAATTAAATTGCTAATATAAAATCTATTTCTACATACTAAATTCAGTTGATTATTTATTTATTGATATGAAGGAAAGCCGATAACAATTTCATAAAGTTATCTAGACTTTAAATATGTGATACATATTAATAACCATAGATCGGATAATCGGATGCATATTTAAGTTGACCGGCGCCTTAGTATGGAAAGCGCTTCTTTATCGTAAAGATTTTGGAATTTCGGAATTTAACATTTAATGTTCGGAATATAGAATTAAATGTATTTTCATTATGATTGTAGTGATTCCCATTACAATATATGATTTGTATGTACATTACTTGTGCACACAATATCGATTATGATGTTCGAAGCTTAATTTTTTTTTTTAAATCTAGGTGATTTTATAAAAAAATATAATAAATAACATTTTTTTATTAATTTTATAAATTAATATTATAATTTAATAGGTAGGTTCCAACCCATTCGTAATTTGTTTTATATCCGATTAGTTCCAATCCCTGATTTTTTGACAATTTCGAAAAAAGAAGCTGTCTCCATATTTTCTTAGCCAAAAAATAAGTTTAGGTAAATATGCATCCGATTATCCGATCTGTGTTAATAACACATATATAAATAATATTTGGCATAATTATTATTAATTTATTTTTAATTCAGACCAGGTCCATAACATTAGTACCAATATTTTTACACGTTAGGGTTAGTAAACTTAATCATAAACATCACATAATATTTACATATCTAAATACACAGGTATACAATTTAACTAATGATTATATGAAAATAAATAAGTAAAAGTAATTTTATGTACTTGTTGAAGAACCCTGTCATATGAATATAAGTCGCTGCAAGTATGTACCATTTCGTTAGACAAGTCACTACACATAGTCCATTAATTTAATAATTTATTTTTATACGAGTACGATATTAGCTCTAACTTCAAATAAATATACTTTTTCAACAGATCAAGTGGCATCGTTATGGTTTGATTATATCACGATAATAGTAGCTTTTCCAGAACAATCATTATCATCACCAGCTCATTAAAAGTCCCCACCGAGGGGCACGATCCTACCCGTAAAGCGTGTATAGGCCGTAGTTGCGGGCCCAGTGCGGCAAGAAAAGCGTGAGAAAAGCTTACTTCACCACAAAAAGGCCGGCTCTACCGAATAGGTAGAGGTACTATGACCTCATAAAAATATTTTTTGATTTTTTTTTTTCATTTGGCCTGTAGTATGTATTTTAGTATTAACAAAAAAAAATCATCAATTTTCCAATTAAATTATTACAAAAATTATACAGCAACTATTGAAATCATTGAAGAAATCATATTTTAGAACCACTAGATACAATATCTACAGGACCAACTTTCTCATTAAAAAGACAATATTTGGTAAAGGCGACGTCATAATGTGGTACGTTCATAGGTATGTAAAACCTTTTAAAATTTTTTAACACTTTAGCACATTTTTTTTGTTTACAAAATTATAATAATTGATTACCTAACAAATGAACGAGGAACTTTAAATGTAAACTCTAAACTAACCTTATAAGAATTCATAGTTTCACGTAAATTTGTTGCCCCGCTAAAGTCACTGAACCCTGGATTATGTCAAACTCGTGTAGAGCCGTCGCAGTCCGTCAGGTTTTTCAAGTACTGCAATTGGGCATAATAATTATCTAATAAGTTTTGGAGAAATTTACGGAAGTGGTACGGAAAAGCGCGCACGTAATGTGGGATGACGTCACGCATCACGGTTGCGCGCTCAATTGAAACCCATCAATAAAAAAAATATATTGATATTTTTTACTGTATGAAGCTTTGACAATTTTAAACCGATCGAGCTGAGACTTTGCATGTATAAAGCAACTATAATGTAGGTAGGCATTACCCACAAAAGGATTTTGATAAGTTCTACCCATTACTGTGATAGAAAAGAAACGTGTAAAAGAAACATAATAAAAACCACCTCTGCCTTTGGACTGGTATTCTTTGTGCACAATAGGTACAATTAGATTGATGTACAAGCAAAAATACTCTGATGTATTTTTTAACGAAAGACAATCAAATGAATGAAGGAAATGAAGGACTGGAGGAAATAAAGGAAAGAGGATTTTCATTACACGTAGCAACAAAAAACGCGCTTATTTTATTAATGTAGTAAGGCCCACCTACAAGGAAAAGACATAACTATTTTGTTTACAATACTAAAAATCAATCACACTAGTAAGTTGAATGATTGTGCCTCGTTTACGTTCTTCACGTAAACGATATATATACACGTATTACGGGGTCCCAATATTTTACTGCTAACTATTCTGCGATATCTTGTTGAACACTCTGTGAATGATAGGTGCGTTAAAAATATGTTTAAATTACATTGTAACCTCCAAAATGAGCCTTACTGTTTGAACATAACTATTTGGTATATTATTACTAATATTTGAAAGAAAAAAATCTTTATTCGAATAAATCTGTTACAGATACTTTTGAATCGTCAATTGTTATTATTATCATAATTTTTTGTGACTCTGCCACCGGTTCGGAATAAGTAGGATCTTCGACAAGAGCCGGCAAGAAACTCGAGTTACTCTTTTAATCTTTTTATATCAGTGGTTACAGTTTTGTCATTTACCTACACATAGCTTTACAATAATTCATTACAAAGATTTTGTAACTGGAACACTAAGAGCAAGACCACATATCTTTATCCGATGAATATTCTTCTATTGTATAGTAACCTTTTTTCATGAAGGTTTTTTAATCTTTAATTTAAACTGGTGAAAAGGCAATTCGGCAAGATTTTGTGGTATTTTATTAAAGAATGTTATGACTTTTTCCAACAAATGATTTCTCTACTTTACTAAGTCTAAGATTTGGGACAGTAAGTTTGTTTTTGTTCCTAGTAGTTATGTACGTCACAATTATTTTCAAACAAATGAAGATTTTTGTGGACATAAACTAGATTATGGTAAATGTATTGAGACGCTACTGTTACAATATCGATTTTTTTAAAATACTTCCCGAAGTGCATCACGTGGTCTAAGGTTATAAATGGCTCGGATGGCTCTTTTTTGAAGTACAAATATAGTGTTAATATCAGCAGCTGAGCCCCACAACAGAAGACCATATGACATTATACTATGAAAATAAATAAAATAAACCAATCTTGCTGAATCAATATCTGTTAAGAGCCTTATTTTCCTAACTACTAAAGCTTCAATATGAGGTCCCCACTGAAGTTTTAAATCTATAGTAATTCCTAGAAATACTGTACTATCAACTATTTTTAAGCATTCGTCATTCAAATTAATACTGGTGATGACCTGCCTCACATTAGGTAATGAGAATTTTATACAATTAGTTTTTTTAAGTGTTAAGCAAATAAATTATTAACTGTAAACCAATACATCACTTGTGAGATAGCACCATTTACGTCGTCAAATGTTTCTTTTTTTCTATTAACGTTAAAAAGCAATGATGTATCATCTGCAAATAGTACTATGTCAGAAAGTTTATGACAATCGTAAGGAAGGTCATTTATATATAAAAGAAACAGTAAAGGACCCAATATAGAACGCTGAGGCACGCCCATGCGTAGTGGGCCGGCTTTTGAGTTCTGCCCGACAAATAAGATCTTAAGTATTTTACTGAACAATCTGATACACCGTAATGTCTTAACTTGATAAGTAAGGTCTCATGATCGATGCAGTCAAATGCTTTTGACAGATCACAAAAGATCCCTATCGCTTCTTGCCAACTCTCCCAGGCGTCATATACGTGCTTAATGAGGGGAATTCCTGCATCAGTAGTATTTCTATTTTTGGTAAAACCGAACTGTTTTTTATGCAATATTTGATTTTTATTAACATAATTTAATAATTGATTAAATATTATTATTTCAAATTTAACTAAGCGACGGTAGAATGGAAATTGGTCTATAATTGGATGGATCACGTTTGGTCCCAGATTTATATAATGGAATTAATTAGCTATACTTCATTAAATTTGGAAATATGCCTTCATCTATACTTTTATTGAATATGAATGCCAATTGGGTTGCTATACTTTCAATGATAGATTTAATTATATTTGTTGATATTCCCCACAGATCTTCAGTGTTTTTCATATTTAACTCCTTAAAAGTGTTGATCATTGTGTTAGAATTAATATGACTAAACTTAAATTACTGGACACGTTCTGGAATACAAGATGTATGGAGAGCCTTAGCAGCAGAAGAAGTAGAGTTTAAAGATTTAGTAATTTCGGTTGGAGTATTAGTAAAAAACATTTTAAACGATTTTTAACAGATTTCGCATTCAAATAATTTTATACATAAAAAATATTTTAGATTACCCACGGAATAACCACCAAAGAGAAGTCCAGGAGTATTTACATTTGGTAAAGTGAAAACGGTCGTCAAGGAATGTAACGCAAAGTTATAAAAAAGAAAAACCGTAGGTACATTAAGATGTAAGTGGTGAGATCCTGGAGTAATTTTTAAGAGGTCTACAGAGCCGTAGTACCGTGAGCATGAGCAAGCTTCTAGAGGGACCCTTGAAAAGGTCTTTATCGGTCCATAAAACTTCTTTTATGTTACACGAAGTTTCTGTAGCGAACGGCAACTTGTTTGATGGTCACCCTCGAAAATAATTTTGTAAGCCCTCCGCCGATCGCTCCACGAGTTACTGGCGATAAAATAAATTCTATGTATAAAATAAATTTTGTTATGATCCCTTTTACTTTTTACTGAAAGCTCTCAGACGGGGCAATAATGGGATGATCCGAGAATGAATGTTTCCAATAAGTCGTACTTTTAACCTTACCCAAATATTTCAGTATCAAGCACAGTTATTTCTTTGATAAAACTACACTTTCGAAGGCAAAACTCTTAAAACTTCCAAAAAGTCATACTTTTTCCCTTATCAAGAAATATTGCTTTATCCAACATTGTATTTTTCTCAGATAAAACTATGCTTTGAAAGGCTAAATCTAAATTGGTTTTCAAAATTTAATAGCATTCCAAAGGCCTGTTTCAGTTATAAATATTACTGTTTCCTCCATTTGCGCATTGTAGAGATTAATTTTTAAATATATTTTCTAAGCGAATTATTTCACTCCGTAAACGAGTTTATTTATTTAGACGACTTAGTATCTAGTCTTGATACTAAGTCGTCTAGGTAGGTAGTGGTACCTACCTAGACGACTTAGTATAAACAAGGTATGATGGTACATTACAAATGTATGTATGTATGGTACATTACAAACAAGGTAGGATAGTTATGGGATTCGGATCGGAACGGTCAGTTTGCTCATTTGATGGCAACTGACACACCTGACCATAAGAGAGCAATATTAAAGAAAAATAAACACTGTATATGGCTCATGTACTCAGTATCGTGTCGATTCGTTCGACAAATATTTTAAAATATTTTAGTTGAGTCAATATTATAGTATTTTTTTTACCGATTTTATTCGTGAAATGCTTAAACCGAACTTTTAATAAAGTCCACAGCAGATAGGTAACATAAAATTATCTACGATAATACTGAAAGCAGTGAGCGAACACTGAGACCATCAAAATTAATTTAAAGCAGATTGTAACATGCAATCAAAGACCATTGTTAAATTACAGCGTTAATGTGAACACAGTCATCGGCGTAAGTATCCATTCATCGCAGTGCGCCAGCGATTTCATGCATGGGTGGTAGCATTGGTAGCATACGCCACTGCGCGTTGACAAAGCCAGGCTATGCTCGCATCGCGCGCGACCTCTACCATGAATGCCATTGTTTTTGATTTATCATGTGAATTATATGGCATGCTTTCGCGCACGTATGAAATATTCTAAGCGCAACTCGTTTATGTCATGAACTTATCTCTGTGCAATGCATGGATGGTAATTTATAACGTGTGTGTCGTCTTTTCTTTAGACTTTAGTTGAATGAACGTCCGCCAAATGTGACAAGTAAGTTTGCTTTCCATAAGATAAAATAAAATATTCTAGATATTTAACAAACTCAAAATATTAAAACACAAACATCAAACAAAAAACCTTAAAAAAATTTTATTGGGAAACAAAAACATCTACAACTAGATAAAGGTTTTCTCGATGACTTTTAGCACTGATTTTTAGACCGTAAACTGCCGCACTAGTCCAATGCGTGTGAATGACAAACAGAACCATGTTTTTCGGTGAGATACACAACGTACCGGTAATTCTTTATAAGCAAGATAAATTACCGTCTTAGCTTAGTTTATTTTGTGCGTTGTTTTTTTGTTCATAAATAACATGATTATCTCACAGAAAAGTATCGTGAATGATGTTCACGATACTGTTCAGCAAGTCTAAACAATTCAAGACAAATCTAAACTTACTACCGCTGGACGCAGGCCTTCCTGTATAGGATAACTTTTGGAGAAT
Source organism: Leucinodes orbonalis (assembly GCA_019425675.1). NCBI lineage: Eukaryota > Metazoa > Arthropoda > Insecta > Lepidoptera > Crambidae > Leucinodes > Leucinodes orbonalis. The sequence goes on from PQWD01012239.1 coordinate 19,142, forward strand.
GGACTGTACCTTACCCACGCAGTCCCGATGCGGATTAGTTAACAAATACCATACTGAGATAGTATTAGTTACCAATAAACCAGAAACTAGTCCAGCGATAACAACACCTATAGCTAAATTTTCTTTCCATATTTGCACTAGTCCTTGCACCAAACAAGTTCTCGCGCTGTGAGCACTCCCATAGTGCGGACACAGCTAGCGGCCACTCGGTGTTACAACTCATAAAAAAATTGTTTCTATCAGAGTCTCTACGTTCAATGTACCCACGCAGGCTTCAAAGCACCGGCCTAGCGGTTAACTGTGACCTCCTTACCAGAGCCTACAAATAATATAATGTCAATGTAGTAATAAGATTTTCCAATTTCTTTTGAACTCAGTCAAAATTTTATTTATATGAGTTTAACAACATTGAAAAGGCCGGTTTTCTTTTCCTATCAACCCACTTCTGGGGGATAAGTATTCACATATAGCTCGCTATTGGGAGAAATAAGCTCGCAGACACAATCAGGATACTTCCCAAGAAAGAAGGTTAATGTATTAATTAAACCAGAGTTGCACATTGCCACACCGAAGAAACAATACAATATTGCATGACGCGAAAATAAATGAATGACAAGGAAAAAATAACCGAAATCTATTGAATTGAATTGAATTGACACTGCGGATTTTGCCACGACCGTCAAACGAACACAGTAGATGCTCAGCCATCGATTATTTACCCCATATTCACCATAAAACCTAATTTGTTATTAAATGTAATGGTATTAACTTTATTATTTCATTGAAGAAGAATCTAATAAGATTTTAATTATTTTCCAACTTTTTACAAATACAGATATTGAGAACTCAAGTATCTAGTACTTAGAATTACATATCTTATTAAAATAATACCACAAAAATTGAAATCCCAATAGAAGAATCCTTACGCATCTAATCTTTGTTTACCTTCTATTGTTGTCTACGATCGTCAGTAAAAATATAAATACCTACCTGGTCCTTGTTAATAATAGAACTGTTTCTCAAAAAAAAATTTTTTTCGATAAAAGTGAGTTAACAATACTGACTTGTTCCCTCACTTCTAAAAACTTTCACATTGTAAATGATTACATGTCTTCTATAATTATATAAATTATGCATGCTTTTTTTTGTTTTGATGTAATTCATAATTTATCCTCAATATTTATTAGACCTTATTTATGATACTTTTATTTTAACCGACTATACATCCACGTGTATAAAGTTCATCTATTAATTGTTCATTTCAATGTAGGGACTGAATGCTACAGTTACCGCGGCCGCTGTCCAAAACGCAGGTAATTAATTAAATTTACATTTAAACACAAACAATAGAATCACTGGCAGTCTAAATGTTCCCTCTCAACCTATCGGGTCCTTTGTGTTCCTCGCAACAAAATTAACTTTCATTAACTACAACTTGATAACATCTTTTTCTATTACGTTGGAACTTTTGTCGTTCACTTATACCGTTTATTTATTGTAAGTAGAAACCGTCAAATTAATTGAACACAATAATTCTGAACACGGTGCTACACCTTAAGATTTATATATTTTGCATTTTTTGCTTAAAACCTTTAACGTATCGTCTTAGTTGGAAAGTTTTCAGTAGTGCTTTAAGTTGATCAAGGGGCTTGTTAAGCAACTATTAAAATGTTCAGTCATCCGATGGGTGGCCGAAAATTAGCATAAATATAATTTTTTAGTGGTAGTCCATCTGTGCTTTGGAAGTGCAACTTTCTCAACAACGCCTGTCATTAATCCCGCGTGAGAGGTTGCAGTTCTACTCCCAGTAGCCATTGTGTCAGGGACAGTCTGTAGTACCCTGCAAAGGTATGTTCTAATTATTAAGGCTAATAGCTAATAGATTAGCTTGACACACAAAGTGCTATCACTAACAAACGCCACAGTTGAACGAATATTATTGATGTCTTAATAGGAACGAATTTTCGAAAATCTGTTTTAGTTCTCCTATATATTCCAGAAGGAAAAGCTACCAACGTCAAAGTTCTTGCCGTTAGCGAATAAAGATTGTTCATCTTATGAGTCAGTTCATCAGTCACTTTGTGGAGGAATGATTTTATACGATTACATTTATATAGATTTTTTAATTTCACATTAAGCTTTTTCTTAGCTATACTAAGAAAAAGCTTAATGTGAATAAAACTACAGAAACACCGGAATGAAACAACTAATAGATGTTACCTTAGTCCTAATATTATTACATCTTTTTGTTTGTGTACATACTCGTATGTCAAACGGAGGGTTGAATGCCGGTTTTTAGTTTTATTAAGAAATAGGGAAACTAAACTGTACACAACACAAAAAGGTTCTGCAATTTATATATTATTATTTTTTTACCTGGTAACATTAAAGATTATTTTTTCAATTTCAATGCTACCATCTTAGCTAATGCTTTCTCGTAACATATACGAATACGGACTAAAATACCTTCTGGCTAAGCTTCAATAAAATGAAATCCATCTAATACGTCGCGTGAATACAAAGTGAGCACATGATTTTGTTTCATCTGTAGAAAAATAAAAACTCCTTAAGCATATAAATTGGTAGTGGGATATAAAAGACGCGAATGGGCGATGCAACGCGTTTTATAGGTGTCATAGAATTGTACGCTCGTAAGCGTCCTGTTATATTGCATCAACTGCGTATTATTAATATATTTCAGTACAGCTTCAAAGCCATAAATTGCAGTAAGTACAACGAAAGATTGCGTCTAACGTAAACTTTTTCCTACACTTTTTTTAAGTTGAACAATCCTAACCTTTTCTATCTCGAATTTCGAGTTGACTGCGTGCCTACTCAAACCGGTGCCTTGTTATGCGCGGTTTTATATTTTCACAATATTTTTATAAAGATCTCTGAATGATGAAATTGTTCTACTATTTGTTCTCGTTTTAATAAAAACATTTCCGACCATCCCACCGGTTGAAATACCAAAAATGCAGGTTTATCCGTTTATTATATCTCTGTAAACTTCGATATCTAAATCAAAATAGATATTTCCAAAGATATGTAATCTTAGTGATTTCAACAGTAAATTAACATGCACCTACATGTTTATAATTTACGTAATACAAAGGTATGAAGTTATTACGCACACACATACACGCACATGCGCACACGCACACACACACACACTGAAGAGTAACAGTTTATAGAAAATAATGATAAGAGTATTTAAATTGAATTTGTCTGTTATTTACAATAAGTTACTAAAATATTCCTTCACATTATATTCTTCCCAAAAAATAAACTGAAAATTTGTTTAATACAATGTGTGCGTGTGGCGAAAACTTTAGATGATACTGTCTGTAATCCGAAGAAACAACAACCCATTTTTTATATTCCGGAAATTTATTTATCTGTTATACTGATTTCCTAATATTGTATGATAATCCAAAACATTGGTAATGAAAGTGAGTGGCATGCAATATGGCCGAACTGTCGTAGCCAGATGTCGTCATTCTCGCGCCACAACACCTCTATCAATTCTATGGCTTCTCTGTCAGTCGGGCTCACACCAATTAAACGTCATCAAACTATGTTTGCTTGTGTACACGTCAATATTAACATGTGAGCCTCATTAAGTTACTCTTCCTGGTAAATAAGCTTTCCTAGTAACCTATAATATAAGTTTAATATTATGGAAACATGTCGCTGAAATAATTACTTTATGGAAACATAATTTAAACTCAATAACCTCAATTTATTGAGTTACCTATTCTATATTCACCATGTATACCCCATTTGTGGAACGATATGTTCAGTATAGGGTGAAAATTCTAATAGCAATAAATTAAACCAGAATTTGTAATACCCTAAACATTTTTATTTTGTTTCTCTATTCGGCTAGTCTTCTTTTTGTTGATTTTGAATTGAATTCGCCCAGTAATAACAAGCTACTTCTAGTGTGGGAGTTAATTTATGCATTGTTCACTCCATCCATGTTAGTAAAAATATATTACGTCAACTTATAAGGTATATACCTAAACCTCAAGAGTTAAAAAAACTAACCGCAAATGGCCTGTGTAACAACAAGACGCGATCACATTAAATAGAGTCCATAAAATTGTCAACGCTGCCCTTGTTCCCTAATTTTTCTATTTTAAAATGTGCCCATTCCATCTTTATTGAGTATCAATAGTTATATAAACCATCATGTTAACTGTGGCACAGACATAATAATACTACAGGGCGACTGCGGCCTTAGCATTTTACCAAAGGGTTGAACGTCAAATAAAAAGTAGAATACGAATTTAGAATTTCTACAAACAATTCATCATCATCATCATTACTGCCTAATATATCCACTGCTGAACGAAGGCGTCCCCTAATGATTTCCAAGCGGACTGATCCCTAGCAGTGGACATCCGTCTGCTACTCGCCTCCTTAACCTGGTCATCCGTTCGTCTGGCTGTGGGTGGAGGGGGGTCAAACAATTGAGATACAATAACTAGTCCTTGAGATAATGGATTATATAACTGTTGCATAATTAAGATAGAATAGGCGCATTTAAAAATAGCTGAATTAGGGCCTTCTTTATCTCGTCCTTTGTTTATATTTTAGCCTAACAAGATCGACCAACCTTGTGACGTATCGATTTTCATTGCCTTGTACTGTAAAGAAATTAATTCATTTATTATTTTGCAAAAAGGCGTGTGTTCTATAATAAAGTGAAAGAGTTTGCCATACCAATTTATTATCCTTTCTGCATGCCCCAAAGATTAACTGAATCAGAATGTCACTGGCAGTTGTAATATATTTTTAAATAAATAATTCATAATATATGTTGCATACCTGTGGTAGTAATCATCATTTATGTTATATGTCTAATTTCCATTCATTGTTCCATACATTATTGTTATAAATTATTTGTTACATCAGTATCTGCCAGTCTATAAACTTCCTTGGCTGGGCACAGGCGTTCACAGGCATCATAGCAAAACAATATCATGGTAACTGCGGATTTTAAAGAGATGGGTGACTACTCTTATCCTAAAATAGTAGCTGGGACCAAAAGAAAGAAATAAATCCATCCGTTGACCGAATAAAAAGTGCTATAAATATCTTTAAAGATATACATTAATATTGACCTAGATTAAAAAGTTCGTGCGTTCTAGCTTAAAAACAACCACCATTTTCGGAATATTTAATAAATTCGTTTTAAACCGTGCTCCTAGATGCGATTTGAATAAATGAATTCACGAATCTCATAAAACATTTTTCTGTTTAAAAGCGCAAAGTTCAATATAAGTAGAGCGTTATAATTACAATGTTGAAGTTTTTGTGGTAACATAACTAGTAAGGATTGGTCACTAAGGGTTAAGGGTTAAGGGGTATTTTAATAATTAATGGATCGTACATTTCGCCGTGATATTTAAGTCGCAGCGAGCGGTCCGACCCTGCTCCTGAGCGCTCTAGTTATAACATAATTGAGAGCTTCCGCTTATATAAGGAGACTCCATTAAGCCACGTTCCAAGACGATATCGTTATAAAACAAAATAAAAGTATAGCAACAAGGTAATTGCAACCGCCGAACAAGGAAATAACTTTATGCTCCTGCTTAGTGCGCTGCGCATGCTGTTAGAATAAAAAGGGTTGTAGATTCTGTGTAGTTAATAATCATTGGCTTAAGCATACCAAAGGCCCCGGAACAATCAAAAGCGGATTGGGCCCGAAGCCCCCAAATGTTAAACACAGGTGGGAGAGGTCTTTGCCCATCAATGGAAGTCGGATGACTGTTACTTTCGATGCACTTATAAGTATTTTTCCCTAAGAAACATATCAACATTGTCATTTTTAAAGAACATTTAAGCGATTTTTTATGATATACTTACATTGACCTAGATCAAAAGATTTGTGCACTCTATAGTTTGAAATTGTAACGTACATGACTCATTGAACATTTTGTGAAGCTCTCATCAAAGATGACACAATCAAAAACTACTTATTGACTACAGTGTACATTTGCTTAAGTCTATGTTATGTTTTTTAATTGTTTATGTTATTATTGACGTCTACTTTACTAAGCAGTTTAAATTTGATTGACACGATCGATTATTACCAGAGAGTGGAACTTTTCTTTCGCATGGTTGCATAAAAACAATCCACTCGCCATTTGCAAACATCCCAGATGCATTACAGTAACGCGGCAACCCCAACAACACCCTGAAAGTATTATTCAATTAAACTCACAGGGCGCCCGCAAACAACACGTGTAAAAAGTAGTGCAATAAACTCTAAAGGAGTATTTTTTCATTGTTGAGCAATATGCAAACCCTGAGCCAACATGTGCGCCCTTACCGACAACACCTTACGCTCTCTTTCGACATATTCATCTTATAACATATTTATCATCAATTATCATCATCATTTAAAATTGTCAACTCTTTGTAAACTACAGCGTTTAAAAATATATCCGGGGGTCGATCTAAACGTTTGCCCAATGCCTCAAAGACCATAATTTGACTTTTTCGTTATTGTTCCTTATTGAATTGTTTATACTTATAATCTACAATACTAACTGTAATACGAGCCGTGCTATATTAATGTGGTCTGGGGAAAATTTGGGATTTCGGCATTTGATGATAGAATAGTATATTATTTTTATAAATGTCACTATATTTAGGATCCATTAATTTTGTTGCTCTTCATATCAGATTCGAATGGTAGGAATATTTTATTACGCGATACAAGTTTATGGCCTAAATGAACCTTTGAAGGATAAAGGGACGAAATCGTCGTTTTATACTTCAGCTACAAGTAGGTGCGAAGATGTAACATCGAGATACACCACGCTCCCACCGGCAAACAATGTGAAGCCTACGTCATTGAATTTAAAGTCTCAAACCAAATGTTTATGTACGAGTACAACCGTTAGCCGATACCAAGTGAACTGCTCACAAAGGGATTTAGTTGTATTTATAATGTTGGATATAAATTTCTTGATATTTTAATTCACAATCTTATACTGAACAATGTATAATAGTCTACTTTACCATGAAGTTTCTCGACTTAGAAGAGTTTTATGTTCTTTAAATAAATAAAAATATCACAAAAGTCGCTTTTGTGACTTTGCTTGTTCGGAGTATGCCAATTATCAATTGTATTAAAAAGTGGTAATATTTTTCATAAGGAAAATTTTACATTCGTTTGCGTCCCTATAAAATAACAAAAAGTGGTTCCGTTAACCAGCAGTAGTAGCACTTTATTGAAGAATTGAAGGAGATATATAATAAATCCATATATGGTCTATACAAAAACAATGCATTGCCTTGTTAGACAATTTATCTACTTACTAAATTCCATTAGTGTGTTTAAAATTCCAAAGACGATAAGTATTAAGAATTAAATTCTAACAGTTACAATCCCAGAGCTTAGCATTAACCTCTATGGGCTCCCAGGGGACAATCAAAATAGGCAAAGGTTCCATAAAGGCATACACCTTGCACCCGTACCTTACCTCTTTGTACGTGACAAGCGTGCGAGAAACAAATTTTATTAAAAACCCGGTATAAAATAGAAATTTTATTCAAGGCGTAAATTTTCTAAAGTGTTGAAATAGGCGAGGTGTAAAATCGGCTTCGGTCCTTTACTTCTCGGTTGATATTTCACTGCGGAGTCGAGTTAAAATTAATATGAAAAGGGGTACTTTAAGTAATAATCAACTTACCTAATTTTCACTCTTCAAATTCATTTTATCATTATGCCATGAATGAAAGATTTTGGTTGACCTTTGATTAATCTGCGCGTGATGCATCCTGTTGATCAAAAATGGAGGATCTTTCGCACCAAGACGCATTCATTCAATTCATTGAAGAAGGCATTTCGGCCACGGCTAACCATGCTGTAACCAGCATGATAGTTGATAGTCTTTATGATAGTTGGGAGAGGCCTATGTTCAGTAGTGGTGACCATGTGGCTTGTATCATGATTATAAAAATAGGCTATATAAAGTCAAATAAGCATTTATAGTGTACTCTTACGTCATCACCATCAGCCTATAAGGTCCTAACGTCTTTATACTCACCAACCCGCACTCTGCTTTGCTGCACAGTGCGGATTGGTGAGTATAAAAACTACGCTCTAAGAAAGTAGCCGGGATCGCCAGATTAACGTGCCCTCCGAAGTACATCCGAGTCATCATCCTTTTCAGTCAATCTGCTGAATCACCAGCCTCCAATGTTCTAACTGAACTGCGATGAATCGCACAAAGTGACTTCCTCTATGCGGCCTTTTCGCGGGAATCGAACTAGACACTAAACAGCGATCTAAGCCCGACGATCAGACTACTTAAATTAGTGTGCAACATTGAGGACTGAATGGCGTAACGCAAAAGTGTATTCAGTGGCCGATTACGTATGGCAAAAACCTATTGCCAGCATTAAATTAATTTTGTTGGAAAATTTTAATCCTGTACTGCGAAATACACGTTGAATTGCTAGGTTACGGAAAATGTCACCTCAGCCATGATGCGTACAAGGGGGCGTTATAAACTGGTAGATTTGATTACAAATAAATTGCATTTTTTCCTACCATGCGCGGTTTGTTGTTATTTAAGTACATACATTAAATCAACGACACTATGGTCGTTGCATTAAATGAATTTTAAAGCAAAAGCGCCTAGCCAATAGTCATCCATGCGGACTCAGTTCGGGTTGGCCGGCTTCACGCACAACCTTTGAATCTCTTTGTAGACTTGACCAGGTTGCCTTACTGAACAATCCCCCGTCGGGTATAGTCAAGGCCAACTGCGAGGGTGTACAAGAATAAAATTAAATACTCTTATATGTACACAGCGGTTTATTGTTACTGCCTGAGAGACAACGATACATCATTTAGTCTAGGTATAATATATCTGGTTCCAGGAAACACAATGCTTGTGAGATATAATAGCGTACGACGTCATCTATTAGCTCAATTAGGAAAGTATTCAAATTCAAATCATAAATAGAACAAATGGAACGTACACTTATAATGTTTTTGTTCACCGGATAAACGTACATGTATAATTTCGCAAATTCGAAACTTTGGTACGTGGCGTAATACGATACGAACCTACACCCTGGAGATTCGAAGGCTTGCTTTGATCGCTTTGATCAGCGCTAATTTGGATAATCATCACATTTTTAAACCCTTATTGAATATTCTGTTAAATACTTTTCCAAGAACATATTACTTAATTTTATATTTCACCTAAGGCTACAACAAAGTTTAACACCGGAAAATTTTCGTGGATCCCAAATAATACACGAAAGTAATTAATACATTAACTATTTAGATAAACCGTAAAGTTTTATCATATTTGAGGAAATTTAGATAACGAAGTTCCAATACCCGCGGCCAGGTTTCCCAAAACTCTTTTACCATGGATCATATTTTTGCGTAGCAAAATTCACAGCAATGAATCTTTTCAAAGTTTTGATTGTACACATTCGTTACCTTGTGCCATTCGTCAACGCTAAAAGAGTCTCATCTAACTTTGCAATTCAAAGAGTTAAGCTTCAAAGTGGCTGTGAATTGAAATTTGTGAAGGAAAATGTGTTCTCTTGAAAGAAATTCTTCAAGTTGAGTGTTGCATTGAGGCTATTATTCTTACTGAAATATAAGTTATTTTGCTATCAACATGCTGCCAAGTACTGTTTTCATAGTTTTTTCAAGGAGAATAAATCCATAAATTGAGAAAAAACTTTTTTAACTTCGTTAAACAACACATTAGCTCAGTAGAATAACCTTTTAAATGCTTTACGAAAGTATAATGTATTTTATTTAGAGCTGTGTGGATGTAAAACTATTTTTTCGTAGCAATCTATCTAATATCTTAGATCTAAGATTTTTGTAAACATATAACAATGATATTATGTTTATATAAAAGTAGATACGCCACCCGTGATAGCTAAATTATTTTTCATATAAATTAGTATGAACTTAAAAGTGTTTGATCTAAAATCTAAATAGTTTAATGCAAACTAATCATTTTATAAAAAAAGGAAAGATGTTCCAGCAAGTAACTGGATACTAACTCTTTTTAATTTTGAACCAATATTGGTTATAAAGATTTATATAATAATAATAATAATAATTCATTTATTCATAAACATAGGTACATACATGTGTTCTTTCTTATGAGATTGAATCTCTATGTTTCACCATTTTGGTATATGAATATTATAACATGTCTTATTTTCTCATATATAGTACATTAAATTTTTTTATTTCATTTATCACAATCTACATTCAAAATGTCCAATTAAAGTGTCAAATCCTATTCAACATTTTCACTCAAATTATAATAAATATTATCAATAGTAAATAAGAAATAAAAATAAGGTAAATTTAAGAAAGTATTTATAAAGAACGTAAAATTAAGCATAACAGGAATTCATGTCAAGTAAAACAAAAAAATAATACTAATAATATTTAAAACAATACAATTATATCCTAAAATGAAAAATTAAAATGTCAAAACGTCCTCAAAATATTCATTTAATTATTAGCATTTGTCAATAAGTAAGTTAAATAAGGCACTTTTAAATTTGTCTATACACAATTGCTTAACTCTACAGGCAATTTATTAAATAGTCTAGGAGCCATGATTTCTAACTTTTTTTCATCATGGCTGTTTGCAGATTCGAGTGTGTACAAAAGGTTTCCTGGGCGAAGCCGTAAGTCTTTTGCTGGCTCTATCATCTCGAACAAATGTGGATTACATTTGACAAACTTACAGCATTCGTAGATGTAGAGACCAGTAAAAGTTAATAATTTCAGGGATTTGAAATGGGGTTTACAGCTCTCTGTCGGCTTCAAACCACAAATGGCTCTGATGCACTTCTTTTGAGCTCTAAAGATAATATCCCTGTATGACGAATTTCCCCAAAAATTATCCCAAATCGTAGAGTAGCTGCCACTATCCATGATATGCCATTACAAGTGCTTTTTTGTCTACTTTCTGAAATAACTTATAAAGAGCAAAGGAATAATTTTGAAGCTTTTTACAAATATTTATCGAGTGCGATGCCCATGTCATGTTGCTATCTACTGTGACGCCCAGAAATTTAGCTGAGCTTGTGCTAGCAATCTCTGCTCCTTGTATACTAATAGTCAATTATTAGAATTTCTCTGGCTGAAATGCATTAAATTAGTCTTTTTTAAATTTAATTGTAGATTATTATCATTCAGCCATTTATTTGTATTTCAATTGTATTAATTATATCATTATTGTAGTCAACGTCATTGTCAGATTTAATAAAAATAGTACTGTCGTCCGCGAATAATATCATAGGATGTGTGGTGCATGTAATTATGTCATTTATATAAACTAAAAATAGTAGAGGCCAAGGATAGTGCCCTGCGGGACGCATACTTTACTTCTTTATAATTAGACCTATACGCTCTTTCTGTATTGCTACTTACTCATAATTGTAATAATTCCGTACATTGGGTTCTATTCTCTAAGAATGATTTTATTAGATTGAGACCGTTCCCACGTATGCCGCATTTATGAAGCTTATCTAATAGTATTTTGTGATCGACGTTTTCAAATGCCTTTGTCATGTCCATATAAATAGCGCATGCTGGCTTCCTAGCGTCCATACTAGTTGTAGCCCTTTTGACTAAATCAAAAATTGCAGTATTAACTGAACTGTTTTTCCGAAAACCGTTTTGTTCTCTAATCAAAACCTCATGTTTTTCAAAGAATGTGTACATATATTTATACACAATGTTTTCTACAACTTTTGACAAAATGGGTGTAAATGCAATAGGGCGGTAATTTAAAATATCTTCTCTATCACCGTTTTTATGCAAGGGCCTTACCACAGTACATTTAAGTATTTGACGCTCGTACTATACATTGTATTGTATTTGACGCTCGACTAGCTTAATATTTCAGAATTAAATCCTCGTATCTTTTTAGTTCTATAACATTATGTGTTTACATTATCAGGAGACTGGGCGTTCTGAGTAGCGCCCGTGGCACTTTCGTCGTGTAGTAACATGCCATATAAATTAATTAGCCTGCTAGTAGATTCAATTATTGGGATAAAGCTTTTTAAAAATTGACATGTTCATGTTATATTTGCTATATGTGCCGCCAGCATGTTTATTATTAACAGTAATGACCTATATGGGTGTCTATCTAAAATCTCTGCCGTGGAACGTCCAGATTTATCTTCTTTCCGCCCGGACCAAGTTGCTGATATGGTTGTTCAGGAAAAATAGAAACATACTCAAACCACCTTTACTAACTGTTACACTGTTTTTCAATCGGTTCTTACCTATTGCATATCAGTATTTGGAGGTGCTTGTAAAACTAATCACATTAGACTCGAACGGGCTCAACACTCAAGGTTCAGCATTTGTGTTCCGGAAACCATTCTTATATCCCACACAAACGCTTTACGCGAAGGTTGTGATGGTAAAGCAACTGATAATTATGCAAGTTACAATTCACCCACGTACACCTGTTATTTAGTAAAGCACCAAGAAATTTGATTTCAATGCTTTTATTTACTTTTAAGAGCGTCGGTGGCTCAATGGTGTGGACTGTCGCCCTCCTACCGGGAGGGCTGAGGTTCAAATCCCGCCACGTACCAATGTGTTTTCGAATTTTCGAAAAATATATGTACGTTATCCGACGCTCTTACGCTGAAGGAAACATCGTGAGGAAACCTGTGCACGCCTGCAAAGAGATTCAAAGGTTGTGCGTGAAGTCGTCCAATCCGCACTAGGCCCGCGTGGACGACTAAGGCCTAATCACCCTATACGGGTAGGCTAGTGCCCCTCGGTGGGGACGTTTAATGAGCTGATGATGATGATTTACTTTCCAGTCTCCTAATTCAACTCGCTCGGTGGAGACGTTTATGTGCTGTTGATGATAAATGGTAGAGCCATTACGTTTCAAAATCGTTAATGAATGTTTGCGGTGTCTATAATCCGAATAACAAAAATGGCCACCTGGTGACCCTACAATGCGCACCTGACCGTCGTGGTTAGCCCAAAACCGACTATAATAAATGAAAATAATAAATATTCTTGTGACATTTCTCAAAAATAACTAGCCCGGTGCATATACTCGTAGTTATACGCTTCGTTCGTAATGCGAAGCGTAGTAACGTATATAAACTTATCAAAAGTGAACTGTGAAATTACGTTTCATGAACTTAGCGTAGTAACGTATATAAACTTTTCAAAAGTGAACTGTGTTTAATGGACTTCGTGATTATTTTTTCTCAAATACTTACAGCACCATAAATCATTAGATCTTGTGATTTCTGTTCAAATTGATAACTTACCGACATGCCTGTACTTTAAACAAAATATATAATTATCTATAAAAATTAATCGTTTCTAATTAGAACTTTTAAGTATGTCCACATTTTAATATCCCATGATAATCTCCGTAACTAGATCAGCATACCTTGTACCAGCTACTTACATATAGTATAAGGAACCCTAATCAAATAAAGAACACTTGCATAACTTTGAATATGAATATACTACTAAAATCTTAATACCCCTAACTGAAAGTAAACATTTCCATTAACTTGAAGTAAACATTACCTCGCCGAACTGCAAGTTAAATTGATGTTATATTTTATTCAATTCCACTAGTTTTTTAGGTATTACTATTGATGCTAAACTGCAGTGGGGACCCCATATTGAAGCACTGGCCGGTAGACTTAGCTCAGCAGCTTATGCTGTTAGGAAAATAAGGCTCTTGACTGATGTCGAAACAGCGAGATTGGTATATTTTAGTTATTTTCATAGTATGTCTTTGGTATATTTATTGTGGCGCAGCTGCTGACATACATAACATTTTTGTACTACAGAAAAGAGGTGTCCGTGCCATTTACAATCTTAGACCACGGGATTCTTTGAAGGAGCTTTTTAAAGAAATAAATATATTGACAGTCGCATCGCAATGTAAGAATATCCACACTTTTGAAAAAAACAGTGATCATCATAATTTTAACACTAGGAATAAAAACAAACTTGCTGTTCCGAATCTTCGTCTTCACAAAGTAGGGAAATCTTTTATCGGAAATTGTATAAAGTATTTTAATAAAGTGCCACAAAATATTGTTGATTTGCTCTTGCATAAGTTTAAAGCTTTAATTAAAACTACCTTGTTAAAAAAAGGATATTACACAGTAGATGAATATTTAGCAGACAAAATTTTGTGGTGTTAGTCTGCCTGCATTGTGTTCCAGGAGCAGACGCATATAATTGAATTGTATAAATTTGTTATTTGACCAAACTCTGTAAAACCAAGTATTGAAAAGAGTAACCCACGAGTTTCTTGGCGGGATCTTCTCGTTGGATGGCAGCATTCCGATCCGGTGGCAGAATCATTAGATTTAATAAAAAAAATATATACTGTTTTGAGGATTCAAAAGTATCTGTAAAGATTTATTTGAATAAAGCATTTTTCAATTTCAATTACCACTAGCAGCCAACTAAGAGTACAAAGTCCAATATATTGAATTTGATCTTTGATAGTACTCTTGCAGTTGTTCATCTTTCACAATCAAATGTATAATATAGGTACTTTGAAAACAGAGCACAATTTTATCAGCCCGATCTGCTAGTAAAAGTTAAAATCAATATATAAATTACTGAAACATTACACGTGATTGTCATAAGGTGTAAGTGTATGTTTGTAAGTGAGTTATATTTATTAAAGAAAAAAAAACACATTACTTATTGTTACTAATTAAATTAATTATCATATATATATATATATATATATATATATATATATATATATATATATCCTATATATTAAATTAATTATCGTACATCTCAATTCCAATTTCACCTATAATTATCCATAGACTTGATTAAGCTTTCACCTGCACATCGTGGTCCTATTTCGCTAATTTCAAAATTGGGGTATCCTTTTGAAATTTTAAACTAACCATTTTTTTATTCATTTTTATGAATATTTATACGGTGCATATGTTGCAACCATCTGGTTAAATTAGCCATCTAATAGGACGCCTAGGCCGTTCGTTAAACGCCGGCTTTCAATGAAATAGCCGAAGAACAACAAGCCTTGTCATTGACCGCAACGTTTAACCAGATGACTGAACGTTGTTTAGTCATTTAGTTACTTTTATTTTATTTGGCACTTTCCTAGGCATACAGTTGGATACCGGCGTTTAACGAATGGCCTAGGTACCCAATTGGATGGCTAATTTGACCAGATTGCTGCGATAAATACACCAAAATAACATGATTTTTTAATTATTATCTGTCTGTTTGTTCCGAGTAATCTCTAAAATATCTTGACTGATTTTGACGGGACTTTTATGGCAGCTAATGTTATAAAGAAAAGCGTAGGCTACTTTTATTATTGAAAAACCTTTTTGTTTGGCATTAAAGTAATGTTGTATCGCGCAGCGGCCCGGGTCACGTGAGCTGCGCACCTTAACGTGACTTAACAAAGCAATTTTAATAAAATTTGGTATGATATTGCTGACTCCCGGGATATACATACCCATACGCTACGTTTTACTGCTGGAGAATTTCTTATGCCGCGGGGCACAGCTATTCGGCGTACTTATTAAGTTGTAAAAAGGTTCTACTACTACTTCCTGCTAGCAGACATGTGCTATTATATATACCAGTGTATGACTACTTTGATGACATAAGCAGCCTCTAACTAAAGCAACAATACATTCATAGATTTGAATTTATAATTGTATAGTATTTGCTTTTTGGATATCCTAAATAACTAAATAAATATACATGAATTTGTCATTTACAATTCATTACAAATGTGTTGAAATTGTACCAAAACATAAAATTGAATTTTATTATTATTTTATTGTACTCTCAAAACAATTTTTTTTTTATGTTCAATGTTAAACAACTGTATAACTATGAATTGAAACTATATAATACATCTTTATAACCATAAACTGAACACGTTTCCTGAAAATGAGTTTGCTGCTTTAATATCAAAAATATCCACGACCATATTCCATATGTTCAGAAACCAACTTTTCTACACAACCTCGGTGTCAGTTCAATCCAAAACATATAAACGACCTAATAATGGCATGTAGAATGTGCTCTTAATATTGGAAACTGGGACGTATCCGTAATCCATATATAAGGTAGCTAAGTAATTAAGGCTCTGAAGGGTGTTAGTAAAGCGAACGTTTGACACAGAGTAGATGAGAATTTAATTCACGGCGGCTTCGCAATCAGGGAGTCAGACATGTGACCCGTGGCCGCTGCTACGGAGTGCTACGGAGATGGTGGCTAATTCAATCCGCACGGAATGCTAACGACGGGCTTAGAATAAACGCTTCCAACTGAAATAATATGATTGCCAAGCGAAAGCTCACTTTGAATTTGTATTATACCTAGTTCGTACCGTAGACTTTTAAGGATCCGTGAAGTTATTAAAAATTAGGAACAGTAAAAAACTTTTTGAACAAGCTTTTATTAAAGTGAGCTGAAAAGATACTAGAAAATACACTTTTAATTTAATAAAACTAATCAATTAAGTATTATGTTCCTATTACAAAATAAATTTAAAAAAAAAATCACGATTTTTATTTTTGAAGCAAAGTTTATTTATTTCTTAGTATCTCAAGTCACTTAATATTGACAATATACACTATATACGTATATGTGTCATAATGTGTCTAAACCTAGAGACAGGCCTATAAATTAGAAGTGTATTATTTTTTTTCGGGTGCCAGTGCCAAAGCCATTGCCGGTGCGACTTTGCCGACTTCATGCACAACTTTTAAATGCTTTGTAGGCGTGCGAAGGTTTTCTCGCGATATTTTCCTTCACCATAAGAGCGTTGGATAAACGTACATATAAATTCGAAAACACATTGGTACATGGCGGGATTTGAACCTGCACCCGGCAGATCAGATGCAATAGTCCACTCCAATAAGCCATCGACGTCTTTTAGTATCTTAATAAGTTTATTCAAGTATGTATTTCGGACTAAGTAAATACGTATATTATATCCGGTCTAATTCATGCTATAACGATGAAATACATGACTGTGGCTGAGTGGCTGTTGGACTAGATAGAATGTCGAGTGGAGACCGCAACTTTCTTAGCATTAGACCCCTGATGGCCCGATGGACTTAATGTGACTGAGGAAAGGTGTAGCCTGGATGAGGAAAGCGGAGAATAATTTTTTTGAACTGACTACTGCTGTTGGCCTTTACAGCTTCACCGGACAATTGGCGAGCGCATATGGCTCTCAGCCTTAAAATTTTCACAACGACCCTAAGGGCGTCCCCGAATGGGTCTCGAACCCAGGCTTAGGACGTTGGGGGGTTACGCGTGGGACACGCTACAATGGCCAGCGGGGACGGAATCTTGGTTGTCGATTTGTACAGTGTTGTAGTGTTTTAGCTACTTCGTGATAGGATAGCCGTCTAGCACGTCCCGCGGACGCCGACGTTGGATCGTTGTATCGGCTGTAAAATAGGAATTAATGATTATTTATTCAGTAATGGATTCGCTATGGTTGAAGAGATCTACAAAAAAATTAAAACAACTTTTGTTTACTCGTAGCAAATAGAGCTACAGCTAAAGTGATCCATTCGCAACTCGTATTGTATTGCTTTCTATGGTATTTGAAATACAATTGTAATCCTTTCAGGAGTAAAATAACTGTATTATCTTAAAAAATATATATTTTAAGATTTGCCCATCGCTGATTTCAGCTTATGAATTGTTAAATATTTGAGGGTTTGAAATGTTTATTCTTATTTTTTTCTTGTTACTATTATTTTATTAATTTATATTTTATTACTTCTCAATGAATTTTTCAATACATTTTTCAACGCCAAAAGAAAGAAAAATAGGTTAATATATATAATAATTTTACCAAAAAGAAAAGAATTCATTACATCAAAACAATAATTCAAAATGATTCTGATAGAATTGTAATACAGAACAATATACGACTGTTTACCTACGTCAAAAATAATACATACTAAGACTTTATAGTTACAAAAATCTTCAAACCAATTGGATGTAAGCACAACAAATCCAGTGGAATTGAATGTACGTAATCATATACTTGCCCATGTAAATCATATCCCATCGATGAGCCAAAATAGGCAACACAACATAACAAAATCGGGTATATTTGGTTAGCATAATATCGTGCGTAAACTCCATTTTTATTTTGTCTGAACACGTGAAAACTTTTTGTAGAAGCGGCATTTCTCGGGCGCGGGTAACCAGTCCTCTGTCGGCAAGTAAGTATTGTGGAATGATTAATTGTTCTGTAAATTGAATTCACCGTGATAAATGAAATATCCGCACAATAGGTAATAAATTACACTGACCCGCTAGGGCGCAAGATGAAACGGTCTAAAAGTAGGTACCGACGGATGTCGGCGGATAATGACTATAAAACATAACACACGAAACACCTGCCTGCATTGTGGATTTTAATTCGCAAGGGAAGAGGACGGCTTTGTTGAACAGCTTTCTACTGGCGATAACACGTGCGTACCGGATCCAACCCTACGGTTTATGTTTAATCTGAGCTTAAATCACGTTTGCAGACGCCCTGTTTAAATATTGTTATTGATATCTCTACGGCATTCGTTTTTGTTTTTGTTGTTATTATGTTGATCCTATTTGAACTGCCATTTCTAAGTTTGGTAATTTTGGTCCTTAGTAAAGTAAACTTTGTATGTCATTATTGTTAGCAGTACGAGTAGTCTGTTATTATAAAAAAACATGTTAGAGGCTTAAGATTGTCTAAAACTCTGACACAAAGATTGATCTGATTGTTTATTAATCGAACCTACTATGTAACAAAAAAAAATTAAAGTTTAATAAATATATTACCCTAAACTAGAATCCCATTGCCAAATTTTTTATGGATTTTCTAAATAAACAATGGAACAAATAGTCTAATAAGTACCATCTTCTCAAATGAATAAGAGTCTATATATATTAATTAAAACCTAACTTACCAGTTGTTTTTTTTAATGCTTGTACACTTCAGCAATGCAATGTACAATCTGATATGAAATAAGTTAGACTTAAGTTCAGCAGTGGACTGCAATTCTGGCATAGTTGTAAAATTATGATTTCTAAAAAAAAACCTCGACTCCCGATGAAGCTTATGCCAAAGAGCTCCATTGGGTAACTTGACTTATTTAATATCTTAATACATATTAATTGATTCATAATATTTTCAGTACAACAAAAATGAATATTCGTTTTTGTGTAATCGTAGACGGCGAAAAGAACTTACCGAATGGATCTTATAATGTAAACTCATACTTGGTATAGCAATTTATTATACAAAAGTTCCATAACTTGGAAAAGATTAGTCTTTGTCTTAGCTAAAAAGTTGTTTCATTTTCGTCATAACTTGGAAAATCTTCATGCTGCTAATGAAACAATATTATATTACAATATAAAACGGCACTATGCTTAGTTCATGCCGTAATTATAATAAAATAATATATTGTAAAGTTTTGCCTTTGATGAAAGATGAACGAGGATAGCTGAGTATTTGGATAGGCCTGGGACAAAGAGTACCCACTATGATTTTTAATGACACATCATCAAATGGTTTGGTGTTTGGCTGAATTCTTAAAACCATATAATGTACAATATAGGTACTATCCAAAATAAAAACAAACTATTACATAACACATCAATCTAGCCATGTTTTCATTTGTGGCTATTAAATCCTCAGTGACAACGTACAAGTTTTTAAGTAAACTATTATTCATTAATATCCAACTTTAAAACATTAGGATTAAAACCCCTCCAAATTGACAAACACGTGATATGGATGTACATTTAGAAAGTTCACAACGTGACCGTTATTCGAGAACTATAATTTGCGAGGCCGCACGACGGCCACTTTCATACACATCTGGCGTGTATATATAATAACGAGGTAACGCTGTGAGAAGGGTGCTCGACGCGAACATTTATTGAACAAAGCGGCAAGAAAAACGAAGGCAACAAGCGCCGGGTGTTGCGAATTGCCGACACTTCTGCGCCGCGGCCGTCAGCTCTACTTCATTATTTTGTTGGAGGGCATCGATCTTGGAATTTTAATGGTAACGCTGACTGCTGCTAATAACGTTTGACTCGATCAACCCTCGATGTGAAGTTCACTAGACCCGATGGACCTTCTGATTTATTTGCAGTTGGGTACAAACAATGGTTACTGAACTTTTTTATATACTGTCGTTTTGTAGATTGTACAAGATTCGAATAGTATGATTCAGCCACCCATCCGTTGAACGACTGTTGTAGTAGTTGTTTGGTTGGCGCTGTTATCAGTATTCTATAGTAAAAACATTTTATGTATCCTTTTGGTCGATTAGGTTAAGACATCATAGTTAATATGTTCAGTTCTAATCAAATGCCTCCTTTATGATTTTAGCGCGGCAAGATCCCTAACAGTGAATATCTTACTGAAATTATGTTTCTATTATATATATTTGTTCTATATCCCTAACGATGTCAAAGTTGGATGTGTATGTAAGAAGTTTTCATATGTGAACCCTCATGTCAAAATGAAAAATATAAAAATTTACATGTTTAGCTGTAAGCATACCTTTATGAATAAAATAACAAAGCTTTAATCTAATAAATATTTTAAGTATATTTATACCTTTGAATGGTAAAGTAAATGAATAAAATAATTATATAAATTGTATGCATTTATCAGTGCGAGTTAATCAAATGCCTAACTGAAATACTTGATACGCTTAACCGCTTCTGTTTGGTATCGCTGGTTGCGGATTGGTAGATAAGGAAATAGCCAGGTTAGAAGCAATAAGTAACTTCAACTGAACAGAACTATCTTGGGGTTACCTCACAGCATTGCTAAACGTTAAACTAGCCAATTTATTCTAAATCCGAGCTAACCATACCTAGATTTTCTCTTGATTTTGTACTAATATATTGGGAGCCCGAAAATAATTTCAGTATCCTCGACTAACAATTATTTTATTATAAAAAAGCATTCAATGTGTTAAAAACTAGATTATAATAAATTAATTCTATCATAAAAAATTGTTAAAAAAATAATATTCCTATTTTATTAGGTTCACCAAACAAAATAATACCGAAGTACTTTAAAATAGTATGTCCAATATGTTTTACCGTACACTCAATTAATGGTCATCACTAAAGCTGAGTTATAAAGTTGTAAATATACCTAAAATAGTAGTAGGCTCGGTGGCGTAGTGTGTGGCGTGTTCAGTTGACGATCGCACAAGTTAATGAACTATTGCAATGCTTTGTAATCAGATTGCTAACCGAATACCTCCGCGTTGTGGAAGGCACTGTAGCGTTGCTTCCAACTACTGTCTTAGGGTGGAAGTCGTTAACACTTACCAATAGACTTTGAACCCGCGTGGGTTTTAGCCCGATCTTCCAACAGCCATGTGGCGTTGAAAGAATGTGTATGTAATTGGTTGAATGATCAAAGTATAGTAAGTTCTGTAAAAATAAGAAAGAGTTAAACAAAAGCCAGTATGTTTTAATTTACAATGTAATAACTAGGTTAATTTCTGCTATATTTGAGTGACATTTATAACGACTAAACGTCATATCAGTTCGATATTATTTGTCAAAGAGACCGACAAATCAGTGTTCCGGTGCTCGATATTTTATTAAAATCAACTTCACAAAGAGAAACCGTAAAATAGCATTTGGATTTAAGACGCATTAAAAGTTTGCGTGAGCGGAGTTCGTAGCACAATGGGGCCGTTGGAAAAATTCTAATTACTTTACCGAGTTGGTTTGGAATTTAAAAAGTTACGTTCGCTGACCGGCAATCGTCCTGGCAAATGAGTATTTTTTACAAAACAAACCATCAATCGATTATTATCAACAACAAGCCAACATTTTGGATTAAAGTTATTATTTACTTTCCTTAAATTTAAACTTTTGGTAAAGTCAATGTTTTTAATTTAAATGAAACAAGTAGATCAAATCCCACCAAAAACATTCTGTAAAAAATCTAGCCAAGTCTCGATGGAGCTGCTTGATTATCTCTAAAAAGTAATGAAATCAAGACAAAGACGTGCCAAGTCTAAGGTTCCTTACTGCAATTAATTAATTATTATGGTTAATGTTGTGTGACTTGGCCGTTGAAGAGTACACAAGGATACAAAACTAGGTGCTTCATGACACCATTGCACCAATCTGTCGCCAGAACCGCTACCCATTGACGGTACAAATTTGCCACTTGGAAAACGGTGATTCAATAGCCCATCGATTGTAGGCTTGATAAAGCCACTAACGTATAAAGAATGTTCAACGGCCAAGTCACACAACATTAACCATAATAATTAATTAATTGCAGTAAGGAACCTTAGACTTGGCACGTCTTTGTCTTGATTTCATTACTTTTTAGAGATAATCAAGCAGCTCCATCGAGACTTGGCTAGATTTTTTACAGAATGTTTTTGGTGGGATTTTACTTCTATTTGTAGAAACTTGAAAGGAATATTAGACGACCCATTGGGTGTAATGGTTGAAACGTCGGCTACTACACCAAGGGTTCCGGGTTCGATCCCCGGGCAGTACCTACAAATATTTGTGTGCACCAACATGTCTGTTTGTATTGGTCTAGCGCGCTCGATTTGGCGGGGGCACTACCGTGCCCCCCGATTTTTAACATCGGATGAAGCGGCCCACCATGTTAAATATATATTGTTTAAAGGCGGTATGTCAATCTCTTATAGTTTGGCTGGGCTCTTTTGTTATCTAAGCAGGGTCACCAGGTGCTCCAGATCTTCGATTATCCAAGTTATTATAGTTTTCCCTTTATGTAACCATTAAACCCTGACTCTGTACCAAATTTCAGCTCTGTGAGTTAATGGGAAGTACTAGTTCTATTTTGATGATTTTGTTATCTAAGCAGGGTCACCAGGTACTCCAGATCTTCGATTTTCGAAGTTTTCATAGTTTTCCCTTTATGTAGCCATTAAACCCTAACTCTGTACCGAATTTCAGCTTTCTGAGTTAATGGGAAGTACTAGTTCTATTTTGATGATCATGAGTGAGTGAGTGAGTGAGTGTCTGTCGAAAATGCGAAACTTTGCTTTCGCTTAACGTCGGAACTAAATGACCTACAGACTTGAAATTTTGGGTTTAAAGTAAGTTATTATATCTTACTAGATGACGAAAATTTCAGCGCTCTGGTATTATCCAAAGGTTCTCAAATCGGGGCCTGAAAATGCGGCGAAATGGATCCTGTAAAGGATGGTACGGCAGTGTTTGCTTCGCGCTCGACTTGGCGGGGCACTGCCGTGCCCCCAGATGAAACACAGTATTTGTATCACAAATACACCATATTAACAAGTAAAACAGTGTGTACATTATTAAATACAATACACACATAACTTTATCAGGGTCCTATCGAACATAAAACAACAAAGCACGTCGTTCACATAGCTATATCTATTTTATATTCAAATCGCCGTTACAGTAAGGGCAAACCTGAAAGTCATCTAAGAGGGTGCTCGAACTCCGTGCAAATAGGAGTCATCAATCGGAGAGCTTTCGATCAAAGACAAGGGACAAAAGGGACATCGCACAGCCGAGATATACCGAAGAATTATTACACGGGGAAATGTTTGGGAAGGCCGTATTTATTTCAGTGCCAAAGGTGGCTGAACGGAGTCCAGCTTAGCGGCGACCTTTTATTTGTAAAGATTTGTTTTCAAGAGAACATTTTACAAAAACGAGAAAAATATTTTCACCGTCTTTTACTTATCATTTCGAAGATTTTTATTTCATATTTAAATGTTGCCGGAGCAGTTCACTGCTGGAATTAATGTAATCGAGATCGGATCATCACATGCCACGCTGGCAGTTTACTTGAGCGGTAGAATGCACCAGAGGCTGGATCAATACATTTCTTAATAATAATAATAAAAAAGGCACATATAGTATTGTCTTTTATATTTGAATAGGCGGACGCTAGTATGTATAACCACATAGTGATGTTTTTACAATATATATATATTTTTTATTGTTTTTTTTTTGTAATTTGTTTTAAAACCTTTTATTTTATCTTCATCACCTTCAAAGTGTTACAAATTTATCGAATATGTCATTTACCCATTATTCAAATATTTATATTTCTAAATTTCATCGTCTTTCGAGATATAATTTTCTATCAAAATAACCAAGATAAATCACTAGAAAATTAAACTAAAGCCTGCATTAAGAAAGTAATCCTAAGGCTACTAATCCTAATTTGAGATAAATATTTATAAATATCATTTTGTAACCTAGAGGGCTATAAAATAAAAAACTTACTTTAAAATTTCTATCAAACCCGGATAAGTTCAAACTTATAGCTTAGAAAATAAGCTTTCGGAGGTTTGTTTAATCCGTAATGAGAAAGGTGGGTTATTCTGTTCCAAAAAGTTCATTACATTAATAATTCAAATGTTACTTAGTAGGTTGTCGGATGTTTTCCATTCAGGTATATTTTGAAGCCGAGCCCTTTATAAATATAATATTTGTCAATTTACACATTGTACGTTTCGCAAAGCACACTATACGCACATAAGTTGAGCTGGGGAGATTTCGACTGAATCATCTGGATAATACTTAAGGGATTTATCCAAAATAACACTTCAGCAGCGCAAAGTTCTTAATGAAATAAGTTAGTAATCCTCGGGTAATTCGTTAAATGTTTGTACGATAGATACGAGTTCGGCGGTTCCCGGGCGCGGGCGTTACATACGCCATTACGTTGCGCCCACCGCGTCGATATGAGAACTTAAGAAGGAACAGTAGCCGCACGCACTCACTGTGCGCTCTTGCGGCTAGGCTTAACATCACATTGAAAAATTCTACTGTATTAGACGTATAACTACTATGAGATGAATTACCATGATCAACTTTTATCTTTTTTATAGTCTCAAGAACAGCTGTTCTTCATCTACCTCTATGACCACTTACAAAGGTCTGTAATTTTAACTACTGCCGTCGTGGCTTGAGCATTAGGTTTATTTTAGGTATATTATTGTCTCCAGAGGGCTTGCAAAAGTAGCAAATTAGCAGGCTTCCAAATTTTTATAATCCTCTCATAAAAACCACGTCAAAGGCAGCTTTGCAAGCTGTCAAAAAACAGATTTTCTACTAAACCAGTCTGATTGTTCATATATGACTACGTAATTGATAAGATGAAGAATGATCCGTGATTGTGGGTAGCAATGTACCTATGTATGTAGTAAAAACTACTAGAATGTGGATCTGCTTAAATTGATACACACACACAAAACGCTACTATAGCCAAGAATTTGTATGCTATGTAACCTACAACGCTAAACACATCCTGCACAATCAGATATAGACCAACCCCATTTGGGGGCCAACTTTGCTAGAGTTAACCCGACGCGTCCGATTTAAACACTTTGCCTTCTATTGTGTCTCACATAAAACATGCAAGTAACTACTGTCAAGTAAGTAAAGAACTAAGAACGAAGTAATCCATTATTTAAAACTATGGACAAAGCTCCTTTAAAATGTTCACTGATACAATATTGTGAAATTGCTTTAGCTATGGAATACGATTTTAAACTACTTAGTAGTCATGAAACAGGGATTAATTCGCGTGCTTTAAGACGAGATAATGAGTATGCAAACATCCATTTGTTATATTGTTCATTAAATAGCTTTATCCGTGGAAGATTGTCGTTTCAGTAGATAACATAAATCTTCTGTAGAATACAGCTTTATGTATATTTAACTGATTGGATTGATTTAGTGAGTTGTTTTTGGAAAACAAAAGTTTTTAAAAAAAATACTATTTTTCGGGTCTACAAGTATTAAAATATACTTTTACTATTTACTGCGGTAATTGATTTTTTGCAGCGTTTTAAACATTACAATTTACTATATTCTCTCTATAATAAATATGTATAAGGCGAGTGTGGTGTTATTTTGAACTAGGACACAAAATATCCCTGGCCGACCGCGCGCTATTTCCATGCGAAATTATGCCAACGTACTTACTTTCAGTTTTAAACAATTCTACATTCTTTATCGCTTGACTAAACTATTTAATTAGCGTGGTGACTAAAGCAGCACCAATATCATCTTTATCAATAATGCTTTCGTTTTCAAAAAATAGTTCAGATTATCGAGTAGTTTTGGTTGTTTTATCCGCAAAATTGTACTGATCTGCCGTTAGGCGAATATTTCAGTGAGGTAATCGACACCTAAAGGATTTAGATATAAATAAATAATAAATATCCACTGACATTCTCACAGCGCCATCTAGTCTCAAACTAAGCATTTAGTCGTTAGTAAATAACGGATACACGTGGTAATCTAATATTTTTTTGTAAATACATACATGCTATACATAGAAACACCCAGACCAATACAGATGTTGTACTTCCCGAGGATTTAACAATTACACCGTATGTCACCTAATAATGAGTTTAAAATGCACTATATAGTAATTTTTAAAGAACTTTATACAATGCATTAACCAGCTTGTAACATTCTACTACAGGGTACATTTTACACTGTGGTCTCCCCGTGAGATTCGAACAAACGTCCTCCGATGATACAGCAAACTTAATTTAACTCTCGACTTTCCTATGAAATAGTAATGAAAATTTGGTGCTAGTGCTTCCGCTAGCATACTAATGTCGTGAATTTTTAACCTAATAAACAAATATATAAGCTTTCATCATCAGCAGCTGATATACGTCCCCACCGAGGGGGACAAGCCTTCCCGTATAGGAACCTTAGTCGTCCACGCGGGCCCAGTGCGGATTGGCCGATTTCACGCACAACCCTTGAATCTCTTTGTAGGCGTGCGCAAGTTTCCTCACGATGTTTTCCTTTTCCGTAAGAGCGTCGGATAAACGTACGCATAATTTCGAATATATACATTATATTTGTACGTGGTGGGGTTTGAACCTGCGCACTCCACATCGGAAGGAAAAGCCTCCGAAGATCTTAAGCCACTGACAATCTTATCAACCGATGATCTTAAATAAATTCTTTGAAGGTTATAGTATTGTTTCATAACAATGCACTAGCATGGTACTCTTTCCGATTCACCAATTAGATAAAGTTCTATGAGATTATAATACTAAGCTAAGCACATAATAATAAGTTACTCAATACGATGAAAGTAATTAAGTTCTCATTGAACAGTCCTACAAAAAGGTCAATATGACTCAATCACTTAGCGAACTGGAGTTAAAAGTTGTTTTATTAAAGAAATAATAGAATTTGAAGTGAACGCAACATCAGAATTTTAAAATACTTTGTCTGCAGAATGGCCGTCGTTTAATCCGCTATTATTTTATTAGGTCCCAACAAGAGCTTATTAATATTATTGTTCTGTAGATTTATCCGAGCCAAATACATAACCGTAGAACCTTCACCTTAGGTGTTGGTTATATTACACATTATTCTACCTTACTCCCTTTGTTTTTCAATCGCTAACATGCAAAGCGAGTCAGTTTCGGATATACTTCGAGCTAAAATCTTGAGGTTTGAAATCGCAATTAAAACAAATTTTGACATTGCGATTAAATGTCGTGAAACAATACAGTACTACTAGCATTTACATTTTATTCCATACTTTCTAGTAAATAATAATGGGTTAGTGCTTATGATGTGAAAAGTATTGTTAACTGTAAAAGTAATTAAAATTTTGTTTTAACATATTTATTGGGAAAAATAGATATGATTCACATTAGACTGTCATCTTTAGCTACTAATGAATGTCAGGTAGGGAACACATTAGTATGGATATACTTGCTGTATATATTTACTATAAAACGATTTTACAATAAATTTCCATAGTTCTCATCGTAAGACAAAAAATGTACAACTGAAACTCGTAAGCTCAATAAACGTAGTTAAACTATTCACCCTTTTATATGTCTAAATTTCAGTATTGGAATGTAAATTGCTTTTTGAAAATACTTGGATTATATTTATATTCAGTTGGGATGTTTCTTTGTATAATATGTGTTTATGTATTTACAAAAATCTATATATGTATATTGGATGTAGATGGCACTGTGTGAGCGTCGGGGAATATTTATTCATTATTAATGAACCATAACCATGAGCGTCGGTGGCTCAATGGTGTGGACTGTAGCCCTCCTACCGGGAGGGCTAAGGTTCAAATCCTGCCACATACTAATGTGTTTTCGAAATTTAGAAGTTATATGTATGTTATTCGACGCTCTTACGTTGAAGAGGAAAACTTCGTGTGGAAACCTGCGCACGCCTGCGAAAAGGTGCGTGAAGTCGTCCAACCCGCACGTGGCCCGGGTGGACGACTAAGGCCTAATCACACCCTATAGGGGTAGGATCGTGCCCCTTAGGGGCGTTCAATACGTTGATGATAATGATGAATGAACCATAAAACTGTTCCACAAAAAAAATGTGACTTCTCATCCAAGCTTGTTAAGGTGATTGTCACGAATGATAATTTCGTGCTTCGTAGGGCACGCTAAGCTGTCGGTCCCCCAGCTACAATCTTAGGAGAGTAGTTGTTAACACCCACCAATCTGCATTGGGTCCGCGTGGTGGGTTACGGTCCAATTTCCCCATAGCTATGCTGTGCGCTGCAGTGGACCGTTATAGGATGATGATGATCCTTGTATACGAGGTTGTAGGAAAAAGCTAATAAACTTATAATAAAATTTAAAAAAAATGTGTTAGCGCGCGGACAGTACGCATTCTTAAAGTAATGCTTAAAGTTTAGTAGTAGTGCTAAAGTAAATTCACGGATACTGTTTACAGTGCAAACTACCCTGATATATTTTTTTGAAATTACGGTGTTATTCCCTTAAAAACAGATGTTATTATAACTACGGAATTTTATAGTACAATTTGTATTGTCAGTCAAAGTATAAGCGAATATTAACAAAAACATTCGAATCATCGAGTCCAGCCCGACAAAGTTGAAAGATCCTTCATTCTATCAAATAAAAAACTCCTATAAAGTTGAAACTAACGGCGGTCGGTGGCTGGTTATTTATATAAGTCGTGTCAGACAACGCTCCTGGCCTGAAAGTTCACTCATATTTTTTGTTTGACAAATTGCTCCGGTAACGGGACTTTGCTGAAGTTTCACCTCCATTTAAGCTCCCATTAATACCTGCCCCACGCCAACCAGCGCTCCCTTTTATGGAACGTTCTACTATGGTAACTGGCCACGTACCGCCGATCCGAACGTAATTAATTATGTGATTTGTTTTTGCTACGTAAAATTGCCGCAGCTGTATATTACTTTTCGACAGCCCACGTTTTATGTCCGCATTTAAAGAGACCTCATAAAATTTGTTACAATGCCATCGTTTATTTAACAGTTTGTTTGATACTCGTACAGCTGAAGGAAAATTAAAGTATGTACCTACTTATACTTTATATTTTTATAATGTTTTGTTTTTATTTTACAACACAATGCCTAGTTAAATGATAATAATTGCCCCAGCATTTTCTGGAATCCAATCTAACCACACCTGTTTGTGGTGGTGACCCAAACAGGTGGCATGGTGATGCCGAATAGCCGTAGCACCAGCGTGACGGCAAAGACTGAACTAAGAAACAGTAAAAAATAATGTGAAATAAAAAAAATAGCATAATACCTTTATAACAGCTGCAGTGGGCTTTCATCTGTGGGAAACTCTAAATCGTGGAACTAACCACGAAAAAACACAAGACTTACTTATGATTTAAGTGCAGACAGCGGAAGAATTTTATTCGTAAGTTCAGGGTTGCAAAGATTCCCAAGGTAGGTAAAAACAGAGTTAAGTAAAGTTGAATTTGAGTTTCGATCTTATCATATATAAAAGAATTAAAAAGTAAATATATAGTAGTTTAAAATGAACTTTCAGTGGTTATTATTATTATATATCATTCAAATTGACTTCTTGACGACCCATTTGGTGTAGCGGTTGAGACGTCGGCTGCAACACCAAGGGTTCCGGGTTCGATCCCCGGGCAGTACAAACATTTGTGTGCATGAACATGTCTGTTTGTAATGGTCTGGGTGTTTTCTATGTATAACGTGTATGTATTTACAAAAAAAATATGTATATAAGTATATTTATCCGTTGTTTAGTACCCATAATACAGGCTTCACGCTTAACTTGGGACTAGATTGCGCTGTGTGAATGTCAGTGGATATTTATTTATTTAAAAAATTAAAGATATGCAGAGCGGTGCCTCCTGGTACAGGTAATACTTATGCTAAAGAATTGTTCCGTCAACTAAATACAAGCATGTGATTTAAAAAATTTGAATTTGAACTTCCTCCGTGGTCTAATAGGTTTCAATCTTAATTCAATAGTCGATAACACATTAGTTATTTTTCTTCACCAATGCCGTCAGCCAACAGACAACAGTTGTTAGATCACTTATACCCGTCAATTTTACTAGCTATTTTTAAGTATGATTTATCAAATAACCGTAAAACTTGATACATCGAACTCCGCACCGCAAACACAAATGGCTTATTGACTATGTTGATTATGTTTATTTCTGCCAATTTTATTCTTATCTAAATTCACCATATAAATTTATCATGATTAAAATGAAGACCAGTGAACCGTTTACCATGTAAACAAAATAAAGCAATCAACCATTTGCAGCGCAAAGATCAAACTTTTCGTTGGCATTCAGGATTCGTTAGCATGCCAGCCGCAATACTGAAATCAATTATATATACATTCTGGTTCAGCGAACTGAGAAATGCATGGGCGGTGCTCAGAACGGGCGATATGCGCGTGCCGCACGCGCCCCGTCTCGCTTCATACACGTATTTTTGCCTTCTACTCTTATGATTCACTCTCATCAGACCCCCAGTATGAATCAAAAATGAACCTGTAATTTTTTTCAGTATGAAAACAATATATCTTAATTTCCCTTTGTGTCTTTTAAATGACTTTGACTAAAGAATGTATTGTTTTCAATATAAACTTTATTCTTCCAATAGTCCATTGTACGCTTTTATAAGTGCATTTTAGATGTCTTAAAAAATTTGAAAATTTCATTCTGCGGTCAGAGAACAAATTGCAAGGAAGTACACCTTGAAATGACCTTTGAAGAGTCAATATTAAAGTATCGTATACTGTTTTCTTTTCAAGTCGTCATTAGTCAATGCCTCTTTCATACTTAACGTCACTGTAAGATAATTACTTACATACCATACTAGTAGGAGATGTATTCTACAGAAAATAAGGCATCTCATCTATAACTCTCTTGTAAACCACACACCCGTAAATTACATATTAAAATTCTGGTTTACGAGAAATACAAGTAGGTATATATTTAAATTGCTATCTTTGTTTATCCGAGACTACTTCATCATCATCATCATCATCATCAGCTCATTAAACGTCCCCACCGAGGGGCACGAGCCTACCCGTATAGGGTGATTAGGCCTTAGTCGTCCACGCGGGCCCAGTGCGGATTGGACGACTTCACACACAACCTTCGAATCTCTTCGCAGGCGTGCATGAAGGTTTCCTCACGATGTTTTCCTTCACCGTAAGAGCGTCGATACATACATATATTTTCGAAAATCGAAAATACATTGGTACGTGTCGGGATTTGAACCTCAGCCCTCCCGGTAGGAAGGCGACAGTCCACACCACTGAGCCACCGACGCTCTACGACTACTTGAAACATGGAAATTTGAACATACGATTACCATTTATAGTAATAGGTCTTCCATTAGGGTAATAGATGGTTTAACTACTTTCAGAAAAGTTCATGAAATTAACATGATGTTAAAATCTCACCATAGCCGTACTGTTTGTAAACTAGTTAACCGAATAATAATGTTTGATTCTAAGAATTCATACACAAAGTCGGTCTTAACTTATATAACTGAAAGAATGAAATTAAATTTTGCTATTTTTGTATTTGGAACACATATTGTATATAACAGCATTCCTCAAATGCATTAAAAACCCGCAGTTGTAACGTGCAATACAATTTGCATCTATACCACAGTACACCAAATAACAGCAGCTGCACAGCGCCGGCCCCCGGGAATGCAAAGTAAATTAAAATCTGAAATGAAACGGAATTCAGAAGAAACGTCAAAAGGAGACGCTAGAGATTTTAACCTTCGTGGGCGGCTACAATGATATGATAACAAGCCGTTAGTATTCCAGTCACGAAAGGTCGATCCACCTGCTTTTCATATCACGACAATTGCCGACCCCGAGGATTCGCCTCTCCACCGGAATGACAATTCTTCTCTATGAAAATCAATTGGGGAGAACGGAGCACTGGGTCCAGTGATAATTCCAATTTCATTAATGGCTTCCATAGCATCGTGCGGAGTGCGACGCGGCCTGGCCGACATCCTGATTGTTACCCAACGACGGCCGCTCTTTGTTTCTTG
The DNA here is from genome assembly GCA_019425675.1 of Leucinodes orbonalis. NCBI lineage: Eukaryota > Metazoa > Arthropoda > Insecta > Lepidoptera > Crambidae > Leucinodes > Leucinodes orbonalis. The sequence continues at coordinate 51,574 of PQWD01012239.1, forward strand.
CTTTTAGATGCAAATTTTTAAGGGGACTTACTTCTTTGACAAAGTAGAGTAGCAAAATTAGTAAGTAGAATAACAAATATACCAAATAGTCCATGTTGTACAAGCTTTTTTTATAATCTAAATAAATAATAATTTTTCAACATTAGTCATAATAACCCTTTGAACGCCAATGACAACTAAAAATCCAGCAACAATAGATTTCCGTATAGAATCTGAATGGTGAGTACACAATTAAATTTAATTCTTTTTAGTAATAACACAATTTCCCCACAGCCACATTGTTACGGGATGGAGGGCATACCCTGCTGTAAGAAGTGAACGGCAGGAATGATATTATTACTAAATAAAAAAGGCCGATTTCAAAAAAGAAACAGTCGAATTTTAGTGCTAGGTATCGTCCCGTGAGATAGAAGTGTTTTCACTTCTGCGTTTCGAGATGAGGGCATTGTACCTAGTAAAATTACCGGGTATAAGAGACCTAACATCTGTCGTCTCGGGTGTCGGGTGCAGTGCGGCATTGATGCAGAAAAATAACTGTTTATCAGTTGTTGATCTCAATCAATGCCGCTCTGTCATGGTCAGCCTTATCACTTAACATCAGATAAGCGTCCTGACCGTCCTATACAGTTTGTAACATTAAAAACATATAAATTAACCAAAATTCCATTGTTATAAAATCCTAATATTACGTATAAAATAATAAGTCCTTATTGTAAGTCAGCCGTGTTGATTTTATGAATAATTTAGCTTTATTTAACCAGCTACCTACAAAGAAAACGACTCTGAAGGACCATGCAAGAGATTTTCCCAGAAAACCAATGAATAGAAAGCTTCGTTTGCGACATTTCATTTATACAGGAGTCTGCGGTTGTACAGGTCTCATCGCATACTAAGTGGGCGACCCTTATAGCTATACCTACATTAAAGCAAGTATTAAATGCTGGCTCTTCCTATAGAAACCAATTTTGCTTTTCAATTTCAGTTCATGATATCAAATCATTAAATGAATTACTAAGTAGGAATTATATTAGGACTTTGTAACTTATTTTCAAGAAGGTACAGTCAGAATGAATAATATTTGACTGTTCTTTAATTATATTTATTCATTTATATTTTATTTAAAGGAATGGTCATTAATATCTAACCCTATTACATTTTAATACTTGAAAACGAAAAAATGGCTACTCGTCGAGAAACTGTACAAGGTTGCTTATAGGTCATAAGAGAAATAATGTAATCACATGTTGGATTCAAGTAAGGGTCTAACGTCACTTAAATAGAAATAATATATTATAATGGTTTGTAAAAGAGCATACAGTTGTATGTTGAGTCTTGGGCATTAAAATTGTTAGTTAACTTGCACGTGGTGACTGAATGGGACTCTGGTGTCCTGCCATCGCAATGATCTGAAGCGACTGGCTAAGTCCCGAATACCTCTATTAATGAAAATTATTATGCGATGCCTTTTTACTTTATTTCATAGGTACGCAAACGAGCAGATGATTCTTCTTATGGATAGATATCCAAACCAGATAAATGTACTTTTAAAAAAGAAAAATTGATCAGCTCGAGTAAGTACAAAACAAAAATCTTTCTTCAGTTAATTAATAGGTGATTCCATGCTAAATGTCTGCATACTAATCTCTTGAAGAGATTGACGAATTTAAACATATAAGGTGTCATTAGATGTGTCTTCATAGCGCGAGTGTCCATTGGGTACAAGTGGTGGTAGGGCCCCAACTACAACTCTACTAAAACTATAAAAAATCGAAATGGGTGATTTTAAAGCCATTTTGGAGTTTGAAATAAAATATTAGTTTCATCGACTAGGTCTTTCAAAAATAGTGTGTTTTACGAACCGTTTTTCGATACAATGCTTAACGCTTACGTTTTCGAATGTGAGCTTAGAAGTGATAATTTTAGAAAAAATTAAACCCACTGTCTATCTGTCTGAACTAATAATTATATACCCTATCTTCCTATCGACTTCCAGCAACAAACCGAAATTCTGAAATTACATAACCACGCTGTTGAAATATATGCATTTGAAGTGATTGTACCCACCTACTAAAATAAATAATTTTTACACACACCGAACGTGTTTTTTTAATTATCGCAAAGTCAAATGTTACTATTATCGCACTGTTCCCTAAATAGCTTGCAAATTAAAGTTACTCAACTACAGACGGCGTGGCCTCTCGGAGTCCTCGTACAATAATTCCGTTTATCAACAATTGGACACAGTGGCTGATTAATTAAATGCAGTGGCAGGGTTACGCCTGCAAACATTGCATACACGAGTATTTGACTGCACTCTGACTTCGCGAGACCTACACTACTTGAAAGCAAATTGATAACGCGCATATTACGGATTTCTGAAAATCAAAATAGCTTGATTAAAATCGAAACCTAGGCGAATGGATGGTATAAATAATATTTACAAAAA